>LOEQ01016579.1:0-12934 GCA_001685075.1 Bramus lutescens | reverse complement strand
TGTGTGTGTGTGTGTGTGTGTATGCAACTGTAATTATTGTAATTCTAAATGAGCATTCAGGTCACCCTACTTGAAAGAAAGGCATAGTGGATTGATAGTTCTCTGATTACTGAAGCCTTCTATATCCCTAGAACCTAAGCTTTCTTCTCACTCCTACTTCTGTCTGGTGTTCTTGTAACTCAAATTGGGTACCCCATATAAGGATAGTGAGCTTTACAACCACACATCTCTCAAACAAGAGACCTAATAGTTCTACTTACTTCTATCATAAAACTTACCTATTACCTTCTTGCTTGACAAGACCCACTTTATATTTCATAAACCAATGCAGTGACCACCACCTCTGCTTCTTTAACCCAGATGACTTTTACGGTGTGTGGGGACATCATATGACCGTTGATTTCTCTAACCCATTTATTATCTGCTCCTTGCTTTCTAATCAGCTTTGCTTCTTTCGTGATTGCAGTGCATGCCTCAGAAAAAATGAGAAGAGGCATGCAATGGAATTCTGGGTAGCTCATGAATGGTATAGACAATGGGTATTAAAAGACACAAATGTCTGGTATCCACAAGACAGCTCAAACACAAAAGGAGACAGAATGATTTATGGATGTTAGATAACATTGCACATCCAGAAGATATTTCCTCACAGCATGTTGCAATTTCAGTGATTCTGATTTTAACAGAGATATTTATTTGTGCCCTGAAGAGTTTGATGCTATCTCATAAAGCACAGTTAGACAAAGCTTAGCTTAGGAGTAAGCTGACAGCTGTGTCATTTAGTCACTTGAGCTTAGTGGAAACAGACTGGAAAAATAGCATAGCCCACTTTAGAGCCGTCAGTTATTTGTCCATTATCAAAATCATCCAAGAGAAAGCTAGTGTAAGATAAGGGATTACAGAGAAAGAGAAAATGATATATTTGAGTCTTCCACTGTTTTAAATTAATAGGTGATATCAAAATCAAGGTAGAGAACCATGTAGCATGCTATATGTTGAAAGTTTTGTAGACTGAGGTGGCCTAGTTACTGAGGCTGTAAAGTTACTGATCTCTGTGCATCAGGCTATATAGGACCTCTTAACATTTTTTTCCATCTTGCTGTAAATATAAAACTAATTGTAGAATAGGCAGTGAGAACCCACTTACTGGAATTATATTTTTGTAGGCACATTATTGGAATTGAAATAGGACATGAAAGAAACAAGTGACTGGTAAAATTTTATTTTAATGATTAATGACTAATAATACTGATTTTCTATTATATTACTAGTCTTCTTATTGCTTGGTAACATGGGCTATATCCTAAAGTCTAGCAAAGAAAACTATACTCTATTTAGATATGTTTCTAGTGGATGATATTGGTCAGACAAAGAATCTATGAACTAAGATATTATCTTTATTTTTTAAAAAAAGTAACCCAAAAAGACAAGTATGCTATGTACTTACTTATATGTGGATATTAGGGTTAAGTCAACGATAACCAACCTGAAATCTGTAGAACTACACAGTTATGAATGGATGGGGGAGACTGGAAGAGAAGGGTCAAGTGGGAAGTGAAAGGGGAGACAGGTGGGGATATGTGAAGCAAGAGAGAGAGCTAAAATAAAGGGCTGTTTGAAAGGTAGTCTAGAAGATTAACATAGTAGAAATTTCCTAATATATTAGTCTTTATATATAAAGACTAATCTGAATAAAATTGTCATGTAATGGCAGAGACAGAAACCTAGTGAAAATCTCTTGTCAACAAATGAGGTTTCTAGTACCCAAATTTGGTTGTATATAATTGAGTTGTTGGTCAAAGGGATCCCATGCGAATCCCCAAACAACCTAGGCTGTTGCCAAGACTATAGATTGCTTTCTACAAACTGATGGCAAGGTGTCATGCTGAAGACAACACCTACACAAGTCATTGAACATGGAGAAGTCAAACTAGTACTTACATATAACCTTCATCCCTGCATACTAGTACCTTTGGTACATGAAGGTGTTCTGTTTTCTACCAAAGGAAAAACAGAAACACCAACCCTGGCATAAATCCTTTGATCTGCAATGGTGTCCTCCCTGCAAGAAATGATAGGTTAATAATGATACTAAGTCTGTGAGGATAACCAACCAGTGTCTGATTTGATTTGAGTCCCACTCAGTGAAATGGAACCCATACCCCACACTACTTGACTGACTTGAGACTAGATATCCCAGGGTTCAAGGGTAAAACCAGATAGTCCTTTTCTACTAAGGGAATATAACAATCAAATAACTTCTAATGACTATGTTATACTCGTAGGTCTGTGCCTTGCTCAACCATCATCAGAGAAGCCTCTTCCTGCATCAATGGGAATAAATACAGTGATCCACAACTAGGCATTAGGAAAGAGTGAGTGAACCTTAGAATACTCAGTACTAAATATAATATCTCTGTCAAATCTCCTCTCTCAGGGTTCAGTGAATCCTGGGGATGGGAAGGAGGTTGAAAAACTTAAGAGTCAGAATGAATGAAGGACAACAAGAAAACAAAGCCTTCTAAATCAACAAATTTGACATCCATCAACTCAGAGTATGAGACAGCATACACAGGGCCTGCAGGAGTCTACACCAGATGGGGTCCAAGAAATAAAAGGAGAAATGAACACATTTCCCCTCCCATCCCAAAGCCAAAACCAATCTCTATTTGATAACCACTTGAAAATTAAAATTTAATTTTCTCCAAGTTAGTCTCAGTGGAGAAATAAACTACTCCTAAGGGTAGGCTGTATGCCCAGCAGTAGTTAGTAGATGACCAATAAATAATGAGCTCAATGACATCTTTAGAGGTTTTTTGTCTCAAAATGTATCAGAAATATATATTTATATTCCTTTGCATACATGTTATGGCTTCCAGTTTAGTGTTTTATGGAATTCCTTACTGGTTTATTAGAGTAGCTTAAAGGCTGTGTATAGTCCAGCTATTCTAACAATGACCGTCGTCAACACAAAGTCCAAGAATCCAGTAGTTTTTCATTCTTTGAGGCTGGAAGTCTCTGTTAATCTTTAGGATAGGTCAGAATTAATTCTGAAGGAATCAGCCCTCATGCCAGAGAAATGAGAATGAGGACAGAGAGGAATAACCTCCTTCTTCTGCGTCTTTTATATAACCTGCCATGAGAAGGTGTGGTCCAGATGTGAGGTGGGTCTTCCGACCTCAAATGATCTGCTGTCAAGTTGGGTCTTCCTAACTCAAGTGATCCACTTAACTAAAAGTCCCTCATAGGTGTGCCAGCAACTTAAGATTTAAGTTAAGAACAAAGTTGACAACCAAGATTATCCACCACACTTACTATCATTAGTTAAAAACAGGATATAGAAAAATCCAAACAGAATAGATTTCATGAGTAATGCGATTTAACTCTTAAACTTAATATATTTAAGAACTATATTCTAACACTTTGAATTTTTGTGGTTATTTTAACTTGCTTTCTTGATTAATTTTGGAATGAGACAGGACCTTAGCAATGACTTAAGTACAGCTATGTAGGAAGATAAGGCCTACTAGACAAAAAGGAGCTAACTTGGAGTCTGCCTGGAGTTGTCAAAAGTCATGTCTGTGCCTAGCCAATAAGGAACTACCAAGCAGTGTTTCCTGAGTGCCTAGCAATAGGCACTGTCAGAGCCCCTTATCGTGTCTAGCCAATGAGAGATGAGTATGAGATGTCAACTGTCATCTGTCACCCAGCTTGGGTGCTGGGAGGGTATATGTTTTTCCTTGTTAAATAAACAAGTCTGCTATAAGTCTTCCACCTGACTCCCAGTGTCTGTGGTTGTAGACATCCTACCTTTTCACCCCCTCCCCCAAGGAAGACGTTAGGATCCAGCAATACACCTGATTTAAATTTTAACACAGATAAAAATTGAATGTAAGATATTGAATGTGATGTGAAGACTACACAGAACGTTGTATTTTGTATTTTTGTTGTAACCTGCTAGGGCAATTTATTCCATTCAGAATTCCTAAAATGTGTTTCTTATCCCCTTAGAATTGGGGGAGAGTTGAAGGAGAGGAGAGAGGTAGGGAGGAGAGCAGAGAAAACTTTAGAGCTCAATAAAAATCAATAAAAAATAAAATATAAAAAAGAGAAAAAGAATTGTCAAAAATTCTATTTATCCTTCTAGTTTACATGTCTTATCATTATTAGATGCATGTGTTCTCTATTATCACTCTTTCTGCAGCATCCAAGCTACTTGCTGAGACTCAAAGCATGTATGATAGAATGAGAACTTCTACTGATAGTGGAGTCCCAAAGTAAAGATCTGCTTTTGTTTTATTGCTATAGAAAATGCAATACAATATATTTTAGATATTTGAAAACAGGAGACAGTCATTGTGTTTTGGGGTTTCATTCATGCCATTTACCTTTAAAACTCTGGATTTCTATTAAATGTACTGGGTTGAGTTGCCACTCTTGAAGGTATGTGAGGGCTCTCATCGACATCATTTGTGGATGTGGTTTTTTAAAAACAAGATCTTTAAAGATCTAATACAGTAGAGACAAGACCATACAATTAATTCAGAAACAATTCAACTCTCAATAATTCATGATTAAAGATTCCTTCTTTGTGGAGAATTTCAGAGAGAGAAGAAAGGTCAGAAGTATTTGTGTTGCTAAATAAAATCTCCACCTAGCAAAGTAATGTGTCATTCCTACTGTCAGATTAGTTCATAGAAGTATTGTGTCCAGATAGTCTCTACATTCTTCACAAGTGCCAAGAAGAGATAAGAACCAAAAGTAATGAGCAAAGAGGACTGGCAATTATTGTTTCCAGCCAAGTTAAGATGTACATATAATATAAAGAAATATAGAATATTGTCTGGTGTATTTCTCTTACATGGTTGATCATATTTCTATAAAAATATTACAAACTTATATTTTCACAATGGATAAAAGTAAATGTAAATGTAACAAAAGAAAATCCTTGCTTTCATCAGTTCCCAGGAAACAAACATAAAAATGTGCTTTTACTTGTAGTTATTAAAATAATTCATTACCATTTGATTAGCATTCATATTTAGAAATACTTCCTTGAACTCCAAAAACAAGTTACATACTCAGTATAGATTTACTCTTACAATAAATAATCCCATTAATTTTCCCAAATTTCTATGACTTTTGACCTGTTCTGATTACTTTCCATTGCCTTTTTTTTTTCAACATGATTGCTACACCAAACTCTAAATATTAACCAGATGGGAAATAAGTTGGCTGTGGCTTTGTTTAAATTAAAAAGTTTCTCCAGTCTTCAGGGATTCCTTTAGGACACATCCGTTAGTGCAACATGTTATTACATTTCAGGAGCAGTAGTTGGTATGGAACAGCTATTCCTAACTCACGCAGGATCATTGTCCATTGGCTTCCATTAAGTGTCACCAAACACGACACTGTCCAGTCCACATTCATATTTTTCCCACAAGAAACTATAAGGTATTTTATATCTTCTGATACAAAATGAAATTTTTTATTACCACTAACAAATATTCTTATTTTTTTTAGATTTTAATGACTAGTGAATATTTTCACCCACAAAGACATGAACAGTAAATTCTGTTTCACACACACACACACACACACATTTATGCAGATTCCTTCCCTATTTGTCAATGACTATCTTATATCTAGTAAGTTAAAGATTGAAACATACAATATTTCATTGTGAGTTAGTTTTCTTATGTTTTTCTTTACCAGTAGTTCTTTATAATTCCTGCTTTAATTTTTCAAAATTTCATTTCAGAGTAAAGGTATGATCACAACAGTCTTCATTAACAATGAAGTTAAATTATATAAATCACACAGATGAGAAGCACCTTCGATACGTTATGTAGATTAACTACTTCAGCTTTTCAAGTGCTTCAAGTGTCCCTTCTTATCTGACCCCTTGACTCCATCCATTTTATTTCCATTTAGTTGAATTCCTGTTGACTTGGTGACCTGTCATCTCCTGATTCATCTCCCTCAGAACATTTGTTTCTCAAAGCCGATCTTTCCTGATTGCTCTGACTTTCAGCAAGGTATCTATATTGTTTATTTTTCCAACCATGCATTAGTCACTTAAATCAGGCTTGTCTACTTCCCCTTGGTCAGTGTCTTCTAAATCAATCTTCAGCTCCTGGGGGATTAAGAGGTAGGAGCTTCTTTTCTGACTTCTTTATCTCTTCCACAGTGTTCAAACATAAGATGTTGAAGTACGCTTGTTGCGTTGATTTGCTTCTTGTGACTATTGTCCATCTCAGTGTTTATGAAAGGAGTGCATCAAGATGACCTAGAGGATGTAAAAGGGAAAATAATGACATTGTAACCCAGGTCTCTTAGCTCTGGTTTATTGTTCCTAAATACAGGTTGTGTGTTGAGCTTCTAATTCATTTAAATGATAGCTCTTATTTCTTCCTGTAATATGAATATGGCTGCCTCCTTTAATGCCATGTGTTATTAGTGGGGGGCACCTAATTGCCACTATCATTTATATGAGAAAGCAGGGCTAAAAGCTAAATTGTTGACCCCTTGCCTCTTTTGAAGATGCTGTTCAGCTTGGCTTCCCTAAAGTAGCAGCTTTTGCTGTATAAAGACAGCAAGCATAATAAAGAATTTCATCTCTTATAATCACTTCTATTGCATGATCTAATTTTCGTTGCCAAAAAAATCGGAGAGTCCTAATAAATCACTGGGAAAATAAAGTGTGGGCTGTATTTCATTTGCAGTATTCATAAAATTTCCATAGCCATCAAAATTTTGTGCTTTTCTTATTTATTTCCATAAATATATTATTGGTTGAAAATTTAATCATAAGACTATACAATAAAACAGACAAAACAAAGCAAGCAAATACACAAAGCAAAAACAATCTTTATTGTCCCTTCTTTTGATACTATCAGTTCAACCTCAGACAAAAAAGAGATGCTAATTTATGCTTTGATTTTAATAAACATCCCTGATGTTGCCATGCAAATATTGTGTTCATGATTTCCTCCTTATTGAGATGCTATCTAGGAATAAATATGCTTTTGTAGGATTCTCTTTTATTTGGGAACTTTCATACAATGAACACCTCTGTCTGAGATCACACTTGGTTGTTTTTCTTGGCAATTGGTAGCAACTTTCTTCTAGAGTGAAACAAACTGTGAGGTAATTTGTGTTGCCGCAACTTGATTTTGAATGGAGTATACTCTGTGATTGGAATGGATGAGTTGGAAGTAAGCTTCCTGACCAGGGGCAATGTCTAAATCACAGTGTAATACATTCATCTGTTAAGTTTTGAGCACCTCTTTATGTAAGGTATAGTTTTAGGTATTGTGGTTAAAATGGACATCACAATAAGCAAACATGTTATTCTCAATCATGATACTCGCCAGGGAGAAAGAAAACCTAATCTATAAAATCTATAAAAATGTCATGTTATGTGAATATCCCGAAAAATAACCAAATTAAGGTTGTAGTGAGTAAAAGTTGTTGTTCCCTAAAATAGAACACCAGAGGAAACCTTTCTGAGGATGGAAGTAGCATTTGCATAGTGGGAAGTAAATCACAGGCAGAGAATATATGGGAGTGAAGTCTAAGGCAGGAATGTATATTACAAGATGAGAAAATAACAGAACACAGTGTGGGGCTGAGGGTTCTGTAGATTCTAAAATGATTTCACAGTGAAGTAGAAAGAAATGGGACCAGAAGAACTGTAACAATACCCCATCAGGAAGATGAAAATGACATAGGTTTGGGAACTTTCATACTGGCCTCTTCTAAGGATTTACTTCTAAATTATATTGCATTTGGGAACCAATATTATACATACACAGGTCCCTGGTCAAATAGATATCTGGCTGTTTCCTCCATGTTGATAAAAATACAACTAAAAGATATTTTACGCCGCTATCAGGGGAAACTGCAAAATGATAATTGCCTAACAAGGCGACATGGCCTCTATGATGCCGCCATGTAAGCTTCATGGCTCCCAACTGACTCCTTTCAACCTGAGTTTTTATACCCTCTAAGTGAAGCTCATTAACAGCCAGGTTCATGAGCTGCATGCAGAATACAGTGGAGGATATCAGTCCTCGCAAAATAAGAACCTTTTCTGATATTATTTCTCCCCCTAAGAAGATCATCACGTGTAATGTTTTTTGTACTCGCATCAATGAAGATCTACCTCAGGCATTTAGGCAGCACATATTAGATGACCTAGTCCTTGCCCTATAGGCGTAAGTAAAGAAAACATGTGGCTTCCATAATCATGATAAATATRTGCAACCTCACTCAAAATTTGTTCCCTATAAATTCTTTTTTAGCATGATTCTGATGGRAAAAAAAAGAAAACTGGTATACCACATTTATACTGTGTTTATGTGTTACATTATCAAATACTTTCTTGACTGAAAAGACTTTACATTTCAGCTAGGCACTGATAAGAACTAAATCTTCTAAAAACTCCACATGTGATGATTGAACAAATTGCTTGCAGGTCATCTTGCTAAATGAAATAAAAAGTTATGCATTAATTGAATAGAGTTTAAGTGAGCAGAAACAGTTTGAGTCAGCGTCCCTTGAATTTGCAGTTTCAGGTCAATTCCACCACATGAGCAGGTTACACTTATACTTAAATGGTGTGGCATGAGGAAAGGAGAGAGAGAGGACTAAGCTTCTGCTGTTGAAGTATGCTACATTCTGACAAAATTCGTGTCCAAGTTCACGCCCATGTGAATGTGGAGAAGCTCTCTCGTGGACTTGAACTTGGAAAGGACTTATGAAAGCTTTAACTTTGATCACTCTGGAGTCACTCACCTTTGGCTGCTTGGCAAACAGCCAAGCTCACTGGATGTGACAATAAAGAGTGAAACTGCTCCTCTTTAAAGTGTCCACAGCATGAGAAAACTCTGCTATTTGAGATAGTCGCCAGCAGAGGTTTTATCCAATTGTACACTTACAGCAGGTGAAACTTGCTCTCACTCAGCAGTAAGAGGGCATTAATCTATTCAGTGTTGTACCTTACTGACCAATGCTGGTCTAAAAACTAAACTCAATTCTGTCCCTTTCATTAAATTCAAGTGAGTACATACATCTGATGCTGTGGACAGGGAAGGAACTCTTATATTGTGCAAAACAATTTAATCTAGTCCATGCAGTAATAACTCAATAAAGACAATTTGGCATAAGAGCATGATTTGTTTGTAATCTAACTAACTAGTTAGTTTAATTATTTAATTAAAATTAATCTTAGAACATGGTCTTTCTATACATCAAGCTGGATTTGAACTCATGATATAGTGCAGGCTGGCTACGAGTTTGTAAGAGACCTCTCCTGTGCTTGGATTACAGGAATGGGTTACCAAGACTGGCTTAGAATACTCCAAAATTTGAGAAATAGAAAAATTCCAAATACTTTTCCAAAACGGGTATTAAAACTTTGGATGGTTCTTCTAAAATTCTGTTTTTATTTTTATTATTCAATTTATTTTTTTAAACAATCTTTTCTCATTTTACATATCTATCCCAGTTTCCACTCCCTCCCCTCCTCCTGATTACCCCACCTCCCACCCATCCCAGCTCTCATCCACTCCTCAGAGGCACTAAGGCTTCCCAAAAGGAGTTATCAAAGTCTGACACATTACTTTGAGGCAGGATCAATGCACCCCCCCTTTATCTAGGATGGGCAAGGTATCCCTCCAAAAAAATGGGCCCCAAAAGGCCAGTTCAAGCACTATAGATAAATCCTGGTCTCATTGCCAGTGGCCCCACAGACTGGCCAAGCCACACAATTGTCACACACATTCAGAGGACCTAGTTTGATCCTATACAGGCTCCCCTGCTATCAATCCAGTGTCAGTGAGCTTTCACTAGCTCAAGTCAGATGTTTTTGTGGGTATCTCATCATTGTCGACCCCTTTGTTCAAATTGTTGCTCCTCCTTCTCTTCAACTGGTCTTGGGAAGCTCGGCCTAGCGCTCAGCTGTGGATCTCTGCATCTGCTTCCATCGCTTGCTGGATTAAGGTTCTATTGTGACAGTTAAGGTAATCATCAATCTGATTACAGGGGAAGGCCAGTACAAGCACACTCTCTACTACTGCTTATGGCCTTAGCTGGGGTCATCCTTGTGGATTCCTGAAAATTTCCCTAGTATCAGGTTTCTTACTAGTCCCCTAATGGCTCCCTCAATCAAGATATCTTTCTTTTCTCTCCCTCTTTCTCCTTCCCCCCTTACCCATTTCATTCCCTCATGTTTTCCCCTTCCTCTCCTTCTCCCTTATCCTCTTCTACCCTCCGTTCATCCTTACTCCTAATTTTCTCAGAAGACCTTGTCTAATTCCCCTTCCGAGGGGAATCCATGCATGTCTCTCTTAAGGTTCTCCCTGATACCTAGGTTTTAGTGTTTGAAGATAATATTCTGAGTCTTGGAATTGATACAGGAGATCAAATGATTAAAAAGGAGAAAGTTTAGAGCCTGCTTGATACTATAGGAATTTTCTAAAATCAAAATTTCTTTGCTATGTATTATGGTCTAAATTCATATTCAATAATAATAAACTCATTTTTATGAACAAATTATGGGTACACAAAAAACAAATTATGGCTACTCTTATTACCACATGCCTATTCTTTTTGTTATTGAGAGCTGGAAATCAACCTTAGTTGGGCTTCCAGTTGAACGCTTTTAGGGGAGGAACAGACATTCTTCATTGAGGTTGTGGCCATCTTTTAGTTTCCCTGGTTTGCAAGGACAGTCTCACTTTCATTCGCATATGGGCAGCACTAGCTGGACTTAGTGAGATATCAAAAGAGAACATTTTTAAAAGATGGAGTGAGGAAGGAGTGATGTTGTGGGAGATACAGTGGTAGGAGGGCATGTTTAGATACTTTATTACATACATACAAACATAAACTCTCTAAAATGAAAATAATATAAAAACACTTCTAGGATCTGTGATGGAAAATATTATATTATTATTTATTTTCCATGATCAAACCTTACAGTGTATATAACAGATGAGTTACAAAACATAAAATTGAAAGAAAGATTACACATCATATCTTAACATAATGACATATCCAGGTTGTTCCCAAGGTCTAGGATCCAAATAACAACCTGAATTTTTAAAATTCAAACCTTGTAGCTTATTTTTAATAGTTATCCTCCACAATTATGTATATTTCATTAAAATTCCATACATGCTAAAATGTGCTTTTATATAAACAATTAGATAAACTTGATTTCACTCTGTATTTTTCCCATGCGTTCCTTTTTTATAAGGCAGGAAATTGGCTGACTGTGACAGAGTGGAATTGTTCTGTTCCTTCTCTCTGTTATTGAGAGAAAGCAACTTAGAGAAGGACCTGCACTGAGATAAGTGATGTCCATTCTAGTGTTCATCCTTTGGTGGCACAAAGCATCAATCCGAGTTTTGAAACACTAGTCTGGGCATGTATGAAGCCACTGACTTTTAAAGCAGCCATTACTTTTATAAATTGCATCTTGACAATTCAATGATTTCAATATTTTAGTAGTTTCAAGGTATAATATTTTCTGAGTGCTGAGTAGGTTTGATGAGACATAAGAATGATAGCTCCTGTGATAGATCCTGTTCCATCCCTTTAGCAGTTTAGCTGATGCCAATTGTGGGGATGGTCCTGACAGCCAGTGAGAGCCACTTTTCAAAGCACTTGAAACATGCCTATTTCCTTGTCAGTAAACTGGAGACATCACCAAAGGCTACTTCCCGAACTGATAGCCGTTTTCACAGGAAAACGTCATATAAAACAAGAAAAGTTTCCACATAGAAAAACATGCCTAATAAGCATTATCTCCTTACATGTGTTTCTCCTAACATGTTATTTTATTAAAGGCCTGAAGAGACATTTATTATATGTGTCAAGCCCAAACTACCATTAATTTTGCATAATAACTTCTTTATTTGTATGTGTCACAACAGGAAAAAGAAAGAACATTATGACAACCACATGGACTTTATGATTTGGCAAATGATAACATTTTTACACATCCCTTTTTTATCCTACAAACTCAGTCAATCCGAAGATTTGTGGTCATGTAAGTATATGCTTCTGCATTTTTTCTGTTTTCGAGATATTTTAAAGAGTAATTAAGTACTGGTCCTGCCAACTTTCTGTAATGTATGCTTACCTGGTAGCCTGGTGCTTCTTTACTGTGTCATCATTATTCTCAGATATTTGACCATGTTGTGTCTAACAGATTTATCATGTGTGAAAATCAAATTGTTTCCAGAAATAGTTTTCTTCCCAATTCTGTTTTGGTCTGTTGGAATTCGGCTTTAGGACATACTTTGTACTTAGTCATTCCAAGAGCTTCTAAACTAATTTAAAAATCTCTACAGCGTGTCAGTGACTTATTAGACCACAGCTAGACATTTTCCTAGGCATTTGGTGCTTTAGTACATATATACATTCAATTCGTATGCCCCAATGTTGCAGTAAAGATGGATAACATCTCACAAATTAAGGGAATGACTTCAAGTTCATACTTTTGTTTTAAAGGTAGTCTTTTGCAACTAATGTCAAACATATGTCATATTATGGAGCTTTATTAAGGAAAATACATAACCCTAGGAGATGGATGGTATCTCAGTAGACAAAGCAGGTCCTGTACAAACATGAGGGCCTGAGTCTGAATTACTAGTAGTCATGTGAAAGCTTATTGTGTGGTATGTGTCTGTAACCTCAACACGGGAGGAGGCGACAGAGTAAGGTATATCTTTAGGACTTGATGGCCAGCCATTCTATACAAAACATTGAATTAAAATTCCCTAAGGACTCCTTTCTCAAAATCTAAGTTGAAAAAATAGAAGACACCAGACATTCACTGTTGATATCCATATACATAAGCAAGTATACCTGTATCCATACAGCTCTATAAGTACACACATACACCCAAACACACACACACACA
>LOEQ01016578.1:0-12935 GCA_001685075.1 Bramus lutescens | reverse complement strand
GAAAATGGGAGGAGGTGGAAATTTTTAATAATAATAAAGAAAATGAAAAAAAGAGATATCGGAAATGCTTCAGACACCTTACATGTCTTAACTTACTAAAACCTTAACATCAAAATGTTATTGACTTCATGAGCCACAGAGAGGTAAGTGTCCAATCCAATGACTCAGAGTCTAGAATTAATACTATTGGATTCAAAGGGAGAAACTAGCTCCAAAACTTATGCTTTAAACACAATGTTAACTGAAGTAAGGTTGAAGAAAATTCTATATTGAAGGGGCCAAAGATATTACTTCTAGTTTGGGTTGGTATAACAGGCCTTGTGTGGCCTTCAGTTAATTACAGAAGCTGAAAAGCTATGTTGCCTTAAGAGCATGATGAGGCAGCTAGTCCCTACAGTTCCCATGGCACTGGGCACTGGACCTAGTGCCAAGTAGGCACATGATGGCTTCATAACATGATCTCTAGGTGTAGTGTCTGTGTGTCCACATTGGTCTGCATGTACATTGCAGTATTTCCCTTGACACTAACTATGAACCTCAAAAAATCCTCCATAAAGCTTAAAAGCACATAGGCATGATTGCTCAAACCATCCTCTTCAGTGAAACCTTTGGAAAAAACTACAGAACTATAGTTACACCATTCATTATTCTGCCTACTGGTATAGTGTTAACTATAAAGACCTGGTTTATATTTGTTACTATGTCCTAGGTCTTTAATGTTCACTTATTTTCTTCTTTCTGTTTTATACTTCTTTGGGTCAAAGCCATAATAATAAACTTTATTTCAAATTTTGTGCCTAATATACTTTTCATCATAGAAATCCAGCTAACTGTAAGCAATAGAGGTAAAAAGATGATCCCAAAGGAAGGGAACAGCAAAGACAATTCATACACTCTTCAAATGTATTGAAATGAGTAAGCATTTAGTTTTTTGCAATCAATAAGATTTTTTTTTTGTTGGAGACCTTCCAACATCTTTGCCTTTTAGGAGGTATGTACAAAAGGCTGTGAAAACAATATTTGGTGTTTGGTTTTATTTATCTAAACATCTGTGGACTTAGAGTCAGTTCCATTTGTGAGTCTCAGATATGTTGCTTTTGGTCCAATGATAAAAGTTAAATTCTTGAAGCCTTAAGTTATTTTTAAGTAGTTTTGTGAGTATTATAGAATGCATTATTTAATATAGAAATGCTTAGTGGGATGTCATTGCATAAAGAGAATTCAGTAAATGGTATGTGCCGGTAACTAATCTTATTGCATTTGGTTATGGAAGAAACACTAAGCGATAAATGTAATAATGTGGTTGGAGCCTAGGAAACCTTCATGAAGGAAGAGCAGGAAGTATTTCTTCAAAAGATATCATGTGATCAAGGCTTGTTGAAGGACATAATGGCATCTCCTGTGAAGCCATGCAGGAGCTGACTCATTGATGAGGAGTCCAGCAGAAGCTAGCGCTGAGCCTTCCAGTATTAGTGGTGTCATTCCATGCCACTGGGACATGCCAGACAAGACTAGCCCTTGGATGAGCCTAAGTGCTGGCCAATTGAGTGGTTCTTACAGAGGATGGAGGGAATGATGAAAATGGTATTTGGGGAAGATTGTACCTAATGGGCTTTGGACAGACTGCAAGAGGAAGGGCTTTTTGTGGATCTTTGTGTGGTGTACAGAAACGGTTTAGATGGATATCTTGTCAAACAACCTCAGAAGCCTTAGAAACACAAGGTGAGGTGACTAGGAACTTGATAAACTCTAAGGATGGCTTAGAATACAAAACAGTGAAAACACCAGAGAACTCACTGAGTTACATTTTAAAAATAAAATCTTAGGCATTTTAAAATTTAAAAACGATTATTATGGGCTGTGGAGATGGCACAGTTTGTAAAGTGCTTGATGTGTGACGATATAGACCTGAGGGGATCCTTGGCACCCACAAAAACTCCTAGTGCTCTGAAACTGACCTGTAATCCCGCTGCAGGGTCAAGGAGACAGGCTGAGCCCCAGAGCTGACTGGCCAGCAAGCTTAGCAGGATTGGCAAGTGCCAAGTTCAGTGAGCAACTGTTCCAAAAAGTAATGTGGAATGTGACAGAGGATGGCGTCCACATTTTCCTCCAGTGTACCCAGACATAGACACACACACACACACACACACACAGATGTGTGTATGCATGTATGCATGAACAACTGTGCACATGCACATACATATACATACACAACACATATACCCATGTACATACAATGCACACCCCTGGATGTATGTGCATATGCACATAGACATGTGCACATGAACATGCATGTGCATAAACACATGGACACATGTGTATGTACATACATGCCACAGTACTTACACAAACACACATGCACAGTGATGATTCCAAAATATTGTTGTGACTAGAATAAATATTCTAGAGCAACACTCTTTCATAGTTCTTGTCAGATATGATGGGAATATAAAAGTTTAACTAAGCTGAGAATTTAGGGTTTAATAAAAATAATGAGGTCTTCTTAATCTTATGACATCTTAAACCACATTGTTTAAATTGAGTTTTATCACAACTATCTCTCTGTTAGGTAAATTACTTTCTGATGTGCCGGGTTGGAGGCAGGCCTCTCACATTAACCAGATGAAGTAACCTCAGTTTGCTTTTAAAATTGTCGATTTTATTATCTCATCATTCTCTCCTTACCACGTTTGTAAAATGCTGCTTTCTCAGTGGATGAGTAGTGCTCATTTGGGGGAAGTGCAGCATCTCATCCTGAAAAGCCAATAACGGTAGCATCAGATTCTATTTTTGCACAGAATGTCTAGTAATTTCTAAAGAAACGCATTTGTATTCTTCTGATAGTGAAAAGTGGCAGAATGAAATGGTTGTGGGCAAAATAATCCAATTACAATCATAAAACCTAAACAATGTAAAATATTGCTGCCCCTTGTTTTTACTTTATCAAAATCTTCCTACTCATTATACTTTATGGATATATATTATATCCTCTACATTTTACTCTGTACTATAGCCTTGAAGATAGAACCTTAGGGGCTGGGGAGATGGCTCAGTGTATAATGCACTTGCACCACATGTGTGAGGACTGGACTTTATACTCAAAGAATTCACACAAAAGTCAACATGGCAAAACACATATACATTCCCAGCACACATACATTGTAATGGGAGGCAAAGACAGAATAACATCAGAAACTCATAGGCCAGCTTGTCTGGCCTGTACCTTATAAGCAAACTAGTTCATAAATATTAAACATTATTTCATGAAGTGTATATCTGATGGTATAAGTAAGCCGAAGGTTTAGAATTTTAATATGCACTTGCAAAAATATTAGGATACATATTTCAGTGATACAACCCTGATATGACAAGGTAATAAATTACTGGAAAGCATTATGCTAACAGATTTTGATAGTTGGGTAAATAATTTTTGAAAATCTGTTCTTTTGGCTTTGTAGCCTCCTTTGTGTAGAAAAGGATTGTAACAGGAAGAGCGTGAGCCCTTGATTGCAAAGTTCACAGCTTTTCCTAGGGTGGGTCCTAGTGACAATCTTTGTGGATTTTGTGTGTCATTACTGATTACTCTCTTTCAATTAGCTGCTCTCTGGCAGGATCATTGAGAGACTTCACAGCACTATTCCTTTCCTTAGGGTGCTTGCACTGATATTTTAGTCTTAAGGACTTGAAGAACAGCCTGTGATAGGTGGCAATGACTTCCAGAATAATTCCTTCTTTTCTGGATCTCTAAACACAGCTTCATAATGTTAAAAAAAGTAGTTGTTCCAGTGGAGCCTGGATCACATCTCTTACACCAGAGAGTGTTTATTTACCAGGGTCTGAATACGCACATCTTTACAGCTTTCTGCTGTCATAATGAATCACAGGCTATAAGTTGTCCTTTGTTGGTTTGAGTAAAAATCAAATGAAAGCCAGCAGGAGATCTCAGAGTGCACCGTTCACGAGTGTAAAAACACTGGACTGATGACAGATCATACTGTTTTTATTAAAGCCGAGAGCACTGACTTCGCTTTGCTTTTTGACCCTGGTACTCGACTGTCAAGGTGATTTTATTTCTACAAATTTTCCTTCTGCTGGCCTCATCAACGATTCACCATAAAACATTAGACAAATTCTCATCATCTGTATATGATTAGACTGGGTTTGGTTGTGCTGTTCACCACAGCTAGAGAGATGCGTTCAGCTTTGTCTGGGGAGAAATCAAGTGGCCGAGTTCTTTCCTTGTTTTTATATCAGCGGATAAAATGATACAGATCCACTATAAAGCCTCCCGATGTGCCACATGATAACACTTGGGAAAATCTTAGTTCATCTTCGTGTCGTTTTCGAAAGAGAAGAAATCCTCTCTTTACTACACAAGAACCTTCTGTGTGAGCAAAGAATATAGGATTATCTGGTCTCAAATACACACATGTAAGGAGGTCTCACTTTTCACTATGAGAACATTAGTGACACTGCTTAGAAAAAACCTGAAAATGGCATGTAAGGGAGGTGATATTACAGAATTCAGAAGCTATGTGTAGCCAGCCATCTTTAAGGATTCCAGCAGATCTTCTTTTGACACTACTCCCTCCTCGTAGTTTTAAGTTGGTGTTTATGGTCTCACTTCTATGGTTTGGTGCTTCTGCGTGTCCTGAGACAATAGTGTATGGGATGAAAGCTTTGTGCATACTTTCAGGGGTTATGCTTTCTGTAAGAATATACATTGATGATAAAACAGATAATGAACAGTAATGGAGTGTCTACTTTCCCAAGTACTTTACATGCCTCATTGTTTCCATCCCCTGGGATCTTGAGCTAGAGTAGTAGAGATGATGGCAGAAATACGAGTTTCAGGATTAAGTAGCTTCTTCAAAGTGTCAGGATTAAATAGTCAGATTGAGAAAGGAAGATATCTGGGAAGCAAAGCCTGTGTTCTTCCTATTGTGTTGCCTGACTGAAAGGCAATAGGTAAAACAAATGAAAGGAAAAGGTTCCAACTCCATGCATTCTACCCAACTCCATTCTTCCAGTACAGTAGTATGCAGACAACCACTTGGGTCATCACACAATGCTCTTCCTAGAGTCCTCAGCGGCCGTACCTAGGCTAATAATTACCTGGAAAAATCTTATGATTGCAATGAGAGAGCCCAGAAGCCCCAGCTTACCATTTCATCTTCTTGCAAGTATCTTTTTTGAAATGTCCTACACACAACATAGGAATGTCCCAACATGGCTTTTGGTGATGATGATGATGATGATGATGATGATGACAATGAACAAAAGCCTTCCCTCACTCCTGATTCTCATGTGGAGAAACTTTTTCCTCAACATGTTATTAGTCCCTTCTCTCCTGTGTTCGTGCCCTCTTTGGAAGGACAGAGTGATCTTATGACCAATATCTTCAGGAAGAATGACTGGAAAGATGCCAGATCCGCTCTGCTTTTCTTCACTTGGGACATCCCTGCTGAATTTGATAGTTTGCTGTACCAGGCCTGGTTTGCTGCCAAACTCTGGAATTCTGTTAGCTGGCACATACGGCTCTTGAACTGAGTTGTATTCTTCCATTTAGCATTCAGTAGTGAAGTTCAAATTGGGCTTCTGTTTATTATTATTATTATTATTATTATTATTATTATTGTTATTACTATTATTATCTTTGAGACAGGGTCTTATTACGTAGTCCAGATTCACTATTCAGCTCAAGTTATTCCCTATCTCCTGAGCATCCTCCTTCTGCCTCAGTCTCTGGATTGGTGGTACTCTAGGAATGTGCTCCCATGCCTATGATCCAAGACTCTTCCTTTTGCTTCCGTGTTTAGTCTTCAGTTTACTTCTCACCTTGTTTAGAAGCTGGATGGGTGAGGGGTGCCATGCCACTGATTGGTTGCTGTCTTTGAGAATCCAAGAATGCTGTTCCTTTCAGTGCCATTCCTCTCTAAGTTCCTCCCCACCTTCTTCATTAGTCTACCCAATCCATTTAACACACAGAACACTCTCATGTGCCCTTTGCTCTTTGCTTTCATGACACATGTGGGTGGAATCCTCCTTTCCTCTAACCATCCCCACTACTTTGAGATTGCCTCTTTAAATAATACTTATCTCAGTGCTCATCATTTACTTATTCTCTTTATCGGTTTGAAGCCTTTGAAGCCTTATCCTTACACTTGGGGTCACAGCAGTGAACAATTGAGATTTTTTTTTTAATCTTTCCACAGTTGTTGGTCTAGCAGAACAGGCACGGATTGAGAAGTAACGACAGTGGCTTGAGTGACCATTGAGCACAGGGTGCCGCAAGGAGGAAGGTGCATTGCAGGGTCTGTAATCCAACCTGAGTAAGGTCACAGTGAATTCCAGATCTCCATGAGAATTTAAGAGCCTCACAACCTGGGTACGGTCACAGTGAATTCCAGGTCTCCATGAGAATTTAAGAGCCTCACAACCTGGGTATGGTCACAGTGAATTCCAGGTCTCCATGAGAATTTAAGAGCCTCACAACCTGGGTATGGTCACAGTGAATTCCAGGTCTCCATGAGAATTTAAGAGCCTCACAAGGAGCAACTTGTCGGGTAGTACTTGGAAAATGAAGTAAAGCTGAATAGTAGACAGGAGGTAGTGTGAAGAGGGAGCACCTCAAAAAATAGAAGAAAATTAGAGGGGAACAAGAGCAGAATACACCATAGCTGTTAGAATTAGACAGTCTAAGAGAGGGCAGACTATCACACAAAACATCAGACAATGGTAGGAAAGGGTTGTTTTACTAAGATGAATTTTCTTGATAATACTAACAAGGATTATTATTTGTATACAATTTTAGTCTGGCAGGTACTGTGTCAACAGCATACACATTAATTTAATCTTTCCAATAAGTTTATTGTAGTACTAGTATCTCAGGTTTAGAGATAACGAAACAGGATTCAGGTGGAGAAAGTAACTTGGCAAAGATCATAAAACTAATAAGTTGGCAGAGCTGAAAATCTGGGAGTCACCTCGCTCCAAAGTCCTCGCCAGTGATGATTACTACCATCCTGCTGCCAAATGTCACCTCTAATGGCTTTACTGTGTGGTCAGCGTTCTAAGAGCGGATCTTATCTTATTTAATCCTTAGAACAAACTTATACGGCTGGAAGTGCTTTGCTATTGGCATTTTTCCTCTTCCTTTTGTAGAAAACGAGGCTTAGACCCAAGGAGGGCTAAGTAGCATGACGACAGTGGCCTTTGCTAGAGCTTTCTTAAGGCAAAAATTACAGCTATAATAAAGATTGCTTTTTGTCTTTATACTAGTGATCTTAGAGGAAGAAACAGTGGGGGGAAATACAGCATTTCAGAATAACCAGGGAAGTAGACACCCTGGGAAGGAGTTTTAACAGTTGGCGTGTGTTCCCATTTGGGTGTTTCTTGGAGAAGGCATGTTTTTTTGAAAGACAATGGGATATGGTTAGTCTTAGTCAATAGTTTTGTCTCAGAATGGCAAAGAACATATCACGGTCTTTGCGGAAGTAAGGGCGGTTTTGAAGAACTTGGGACATGGCTGAGAGTAAGGAAGGAGGCCTGAGAAGCAGGAGTAGGAGGTGGCATTTCACTCAGAATGCAAGGGATATATTCGCTTCCCAGAAAAAGGAGTCTCATGAATGGAGGACAATTACTTCCAAAGTTACAGATTTCTTTCCCCAGTAACAAACACACCATCTTTAGGTAAAAGAACACATAGAATGAGGCCTTGAGAAAACTGGTAAAGTAGGAACTAAATTTGATACTTGCTTGGGTAGAATTTTGAGGTTTCCCAGATTTCTAAAGAATTATAAAGATGGTTTAGTGGAATTTTTCCTTGTGAAAGAAATTTTGGAATTCCTGCTATGATGTCTATAATGGTGAAAATGTAGCAGAAATACAGTTTAGAGGGTTAATCTTGTAGGAGTGACATGGCTTCGGTTTGCCTTGAGTTATCAAGAAGGACTCCTTATCAACCTTTCAACCTATTTGTTCTCACTCTATCTTCTAGGTCTCAGGTTTCTAGCATCCTCAGAACAGCCTTGGAGCATGGGATGTTTTGGACACTGTCTGAGCAACAGCAAATACCACCACCACCACCATCACCGCCATCAGTACCAGCACCACCAGCAGCACTACCACCACCACTACTACCAGCAGCAGCAGCATCACCAACCCTCACAACCACCAGCAGCATCATCACCACCACCACCATCACCACCACTGCTACCACCACCAGCAGCAACAACAACAGCAGCATCACCAACCCTCACAACCACCAGCAGCACCATCACCACCACCACCACCACCATCACCACCACCACCGCTACCACCACCAGCAGCAGCAACAGCAGCATCACCAGCCCCCACAACCACCAGTAGCACCATCACCATCACCACCACCACCATCACCACCACCACCAGCACAACCACCGCCGGCGTCAGCAGCAACCCAGATTGCTTTGCAGCCACGCAGATGACTGTGCTGAGACAGTCAGTCTTGTCCTGTTTGGCCCAAGCAGGGCTCTTATTGAAGTTTTCATCTTGAAGTCTTACATCTGGCTTTTTCTCATGGACGCTATGTTTTCATTTTCTTAAAAATGAGAGACCAGTTATTGAAGTGAAGGTAGATCAAGAAAACATACTTATTGTTACTTTTTTTTCAGAACTCCACAACTTCTAGGTTGTTTACTTTTTGCAATTTTTCCTTTTCTGGGATTCAGGTAGATCAAAATTGAAAAAGAGAAAAGAATATTTACTTTTTACAATTTATACCACTAAGGTGAATAACTTCATTCAAACAATTATTTTATTAATTACCATATTATTGATTTGGAACTTGTAGAAGTAGTGAACATATTACTGTATCAAAACAAATGGTCTTGACTTAGATTTTTCAATGCAAACACTGGCAATTAAAATAGCAGAAGAAACAGCTAAGACCCAGTAAATAAATGCTGATGTAGGCATGAGGACCTTGTTTTAGCCCTAGCGCTGTCGTGAAAGAGAAAGTGAGTGTGGCAGCCTGCATTTGTACCCTCTGGTGGTGGGTGGGGGACCCACGGAAGTTCACTGCTCAGCCAACCTAGTGGGACAGAGAGCTCCAGCTTAAGAGAGAGATCCTGTCTCAAAAACTCAGTTAGCACGGAACAGACACAGGCCTTTGACCTGACCGTAACCTCGGGTTTCCACCTGCACTCCCGCGTGCTAGCCCATCTATAACACTCATATGCCTGCGCCCCCAACACACACACAAAGAGCAAAGGACAATAATCCCCGGAATAGAAATGATGAGAATGGGAGTCAATGGAATACAACGGGCATAAAAATTCTGGGATGGAGAATCTGTTCTGTAACTCAGCTGGGGCTGGAGGCATCCGTGAGAAGGGTGCGACCAAAGAACCGGCCCAATGTAGGAAGTCGTTGGTGGTTACAGATGGAGAGGCTGCATACTGAGACTCGAGCGTGGAGGAGAGAAAACAGAGGCTGTGGAAAGTGCTTCAAGAAGTTTGACTCTCAGGAAAGAGAAAGATAACGTGGTTCTGTAGAAATCAGAACATTGTGTGTGTGGGAAATCTGAGGCTGTTTCAGCATCAATGAGAAAAAAATCCGTTACCAATGTAGGTGTTAGATCAACTGATGAAACAGGGGTTTTCTAACATAGATGGGGGAGTGTGGGGTACCAGAGAGAGGCAGGAGAGTGTGGGGTGTCAGAGAGAGGCAGGAAAGAAAAAAATAACAACCTAATTTTTACTATTTATCAGCTTCATGAATTGTTGCTGTTTTTGCTTACCTATCTTTCTGGATTGACACTAATAATTATATAAAATTCTAGTTTAACATCTCCTTCTTATCCTAAGAATTAAATAAGACCATGAATACAATATTTATAAAATACCACACTCGTAACAGAACATGGAAACAAACATTGTGAAATTACGGTACTATGTTTTTATCAAATAAGAGCCATCTAATAAGGTATGGAAGACAGTACTTTGAACTCAAGCAGCCTTTTGACCGTACCGAGATGGCCTGAGACAGCAGTTAAAAGCTTAGATTACCTTTAGGCTGTGTGGGTCTGACTTCTTTGTCTCCCAATAGCTGTTGCTATGATTCTGTATAATTCTCCTAGCATCATTCTGCCTTAGTCAGCGCATATGTAAAATCGGATGGCAATAGCACTTTGTCATGGTCTTCATGGAAGGGCAAACGAGCTCACATTAGACACTAGCATTCAGCTGGTTGGATGTAAGTACAAGAATGCTACAGAAATTATATCTGAAAAACCTTGTAAGCTGGAGTTGCTCACCCCTCTAAACCCAGCTCTTAGAAGGCTGAGCTAGGGGGATGGCTGCTAGTTTAAGGTGAGCCCAATAATTTCTAGATCAGCCTGGGCTATGGAATGAGATAGTCTTAAAAATGAAAACAAATACCAAATCAAACCAAGCAATTAAAAAAATAAAGAAACCCAAACAAACCAAATCATACTGAACAAAATAAAACAAAAACCAAGGACTGCTATATTTCTGTATTCATTCTTGAAAATAACAAAAATATCAAGCCCCGCAGACATTCCTATATGGTAATTCTAGCAAATCACTGTGTAATAGCAGCTGGCATAGGACAGGCTAAGAGCATTAACTTATCTGATGCCCTGGTGACAGGGGGGAACTCTAGTCACTACCAGTCTTGAATTTTGAGTGTTGTAAATTTGGAAATTAGCAAGTGCTTTAGTCTATCAAAAGCACATCCAATGTAGTTCAAATTCTTTGAGTTCCAGGCCAGTCTGGCCTATGAGTGTCAGGACAGCCAGGGCTACACAGAGAAACCCTGAATTGAAAAAGAAAACAAAACAAAAAAAGAAATAAAAAAGAAATCTTGGAAACAATCCATCAGCATTACCTTAGATTAATTGATTTTTCACATGCAAATTAAGAAACTTGGAAAATTATACATCATTATGATCTATCTAAAATAACACAAATATATCTCTGGCCCCATCATTTCTAAAATAGAATTACCTAGAAGGTATGAGTTGTTACTCAGGAGCCCACTGTCTTCAGGCTGATTTATCAGCACCCACAGTGAGCAACGGCCAGGACCCACTTCACAGAATTTCGTGGACAGCCTCTATTGGACACTATCCTATTGTTGTTGGACATTTCTTATAGCCCTATTTCCCCTTCCCGACTCTCCCCCGAATCCCTTTCCTTCTCTTCCTCTCTCTCCTTCTTCTCTTCCATCCATTTATTTCTTACTTCTTCTGTTTGGGGCATTTCTATTTGAGAACGATGACTCTGTGAGTGCTGTTTCATTTTCTCTAATCACAAAATCACTATTGGAATATGTCTCACGTCATTATGAGTTTTGACCCAAATTCAAATTCTCAATTCTATGTTTTAAAAATTCCTATAAATTGCTAATAAAAATACTTTACATCATTTTTACATACCTTCACAAAACAGTGAAGATATACATGTTGTGAACTTGACACACACCTAGGCATACTTGAAAAGAGAAATTACGGTTGAGGAATTCCCTTCATCCCATTGGCCCATGGACCTGTCTGTGGGGTACTGCTTTTGATTGTTGATTGATGTAAGACAGATCAAGTCTCTGCAGGAGGAGATGTCATCCCTTGGCAGGTGGGCCTGGGCTGTACAAGAAAGATGGCAGAGCAAGCCAGGGAAAGTAAATTGGCCAAGCACCTTCCCTCTGTGGCCTCTGCCTCCAGGTTTCCGCCTCAGCTTCCTTCAATGATGAACTGTAACCTGTAAGCTAAATACACCCTGTCCTCCCCAGATTGTTTCTGGCCAAAGTGTGCTGTCACAGCAAGAGAAACTGAAGAGAAACAAGGGCCTCCTTGCACTTTCTATATCGTGTTATGTCTGTTTTAACTCCACAAGTAAACACAAAAGAATGAATTCATTTCCAGAAGAGTAAATGTATGAACTGTGCTATTGGTTGTGAAAGTTGTAAGGATGTTTGTCCATTAAATACTTAGGTTTATTATTTCCAGTAGGCGTTTACCATATCCAACAATAAAATCTTCTCTTTATTGTTCTATTTTCCTTAACAACCTTTTCTGAGCACCTACTGCCTGCCAGATCTGAAGTAATAACCAGTTGACTAGAACCATGGCAACTCTCCCAGTTTATATATCGACTATTAAGTGCTTTGTAGCTTGTAACCACAAGGTGAGCATCTTAACAATGACCCTTTCTGCTCTCTTGTCATGAGTTTGAGTGTGGAATAGTAGGTCTCTCAATTTGGGCTCTTTACAGGATAAATTATAGTTTAGCGAAGACTGTATTCACATCTAGAGGTCATGAAACTCTTATCTCCTGGCAAATGGCATACTTCAGGTTCTTGCTGCAATGTCTTCTCTCTCTCTCTCTCTCTCTCTCTCTCTCTCTCTTTCAGGCTGTTGGTGAGGAACTGGTCTTCCCAGTTAAAGGCTTTCCTCACATGTGGAGTACGCAACATAATGACTCCCTTTCTCCCAGCCAGCAGCAGCCGCCTTCTCTTCCTCCTGTTGATATCTTGGGCTCCAAACCTTGACAAATTTCATTATCCAAACTGAAAAGATAAATCACATGCACTGATATATGCCACATCTTACCATAGCAACCTTTAAGTCCTGGGAAAACAGCAAACCCACATCTGAGAATGCAAATTTCTAAAAATTCTTATTTTCCCATCAAAGCTTGAACTGTGGCATTGGCAGTACAAGTTGATGGCTGTTTTCCTTGAGGTAGTAAGGTCAATTTGTTCACCTCTCTCGAGATAATGAGTTCCAAGGTCCTACTCCATATAACCATAGCTTGCCTGCTCTTCTAAAGTAGAAAGTGTGCTCCATGAAAAAATACCAGTAGTGTGCGATTTACTTTACTTGTGGGGAAAAAAAGTCTTATCCTCATGTGTAGCCTCAAGACCCTTTTCTAAAG
>LOEQ01016577.1:0-12936 GCA_001685075.1 Bramus lutescens | reverse complement strand
GGTTTCAAGGGTCATGTTGTTCAGATTTTACTCACGCTTCGTATGTTCTCATCTGTCATTGTTGGTTGTTTGTCATCTCATCCCATAGGTTCTCAACATCTTCCTCATGAATTCTTCTTCTCAAGTTTTCAGAAACATGTGTACAAAAAAGCATCATTTCCAAATTGAGCAGCTAATTATTTATCATTTTATATGGTGTGTGTGCATTTGTGTACATGTACACACACACTAGCACTCACAAAAACACATCATGGTAATATAGAAGTCAGAAGACAACTAGTGAGAGTTGGTTCTCTCCCTCCACCTGACTGTCCTGGGAATTACTTGAACTCAGCTCATTAGGTTTAGTGGTAGGCACCACTTTACCCCTTCACTTTACCCCTTCCCTTATTTCCTTGGCCCTGATGTCAACTTTTAGTGATATTATTGCTGAATATTTTTATCATGTTACAATATCATTACCATTGTGCACCTAAAATACATATCACGAACATAAACTCTCAAAATCTTCCCTGTTCAATGACTGCAAACATGAGTATGTGAATTTTTTATGTCCCTGTAATGCTTGTGATTATGTTTTTTGCCACTGTTCCATTCAAATGAGCATGAGTGAAATTTGTCATGCTTTCCAAAGGATAAATTAGCCTAACGATAATGGTTAAGTAGTTACCATCTTTTGCTCTTCAAAACCATGTTTTGCTAAATAACTAGGGTCATCAGTCTGAATTTAGTTTTAATCACAGCCTATGTTTAGTTGATTCCTTTACAGTACATTCATAGTATAATGTTGCAACTCCTTGACATACAACAAAGAAGACCCTTCATTTCATGAAAATAGTTTTATGCCTTATCTTATAAATATAGATATAAAACAGATTGGCAAGAGACATAATTGATTTTGATCAAACTTCCAGCCAAAGTGTTGTTCCTGTTCCTCCACACTCCATGATTTTGTTTGCTTTACTGACTGAAAACCTTTCTTAGCCTGTCTCTGTTCAGGTCCATTTCTGAGAAAGCTTTCACACTTTTTCTTCTAAATTGAATTGTTTGACTTATCTTTGTGTTTCTTGAACACCAGGTCCATTTTCTATCAACAGATTATTGTTATTTTAGTCTCATTTTCTCTCATCACAACTTTTTGTCCACTGTGAATGAACCATTTGAGAACAAGGACTCCATTTTATCTATATTTCAGTCTCTGGGCTGTTAGCCCATCAGTGTTCATAAATGTTAATTGAAAACATGAATGGGTTAATAAATTAATTAACTAATTAACAAGAAAATATTAGTTGATTTGGAGCCTACAAGAAGAAGCATGCTTAAATAGCAATAGGTTTTTATGTTGTCAACACGTAAGTTTGCTATTTAAAATATATGGAAGACAAGATTTGTGCCTTACAATTTATAATGCTTTTCAAAAGTATTTATTTTTATTTTATATTTATGAGTATTGTGCCTACATTTATGTAAATGCATTGCATGCATTCTTGATGCCCATGGAGGGCAGAAGGGAGTTCTAGATAACTTGAAACACAAATTATGGGTGGTTATAAGCTACCATGTATTCTTGGAAGTAAACTTGGACTTCCTTCAAGAGCAAAGTGCTCTTAACTACCTAGATATCTCTCCAGCCTTAGAAAAGAATGCCATTTTAAAAGCAATATAACTATATCACTTTTCCCTTTCCTCCTCCACCTTCCCATATACTCCTTMTTGCTTTTTTTCAAAATCAAGGCCTCTTTTTTTCCAGTAATTATTGATATAATGATCTTATTAGTTGTACAAATATTTTCAGGGTTGATTATTTAGATCTGGATAACCAATTGGTGTGCTCTTCCCTGAGGAAGACTTTTTTTTTTCATCTACCAGCATTCTTTGGTTACCTGTAGTTCTTCAGGTAGGGTTGAGTTCTCCTTAGCTCCACTCTGCTCCCATACACATTAATGTGCTTGTTGCTGTTGTCCTTGTTAAGTTCATGTTTAAGTAGTTACACTGGTGAGAATTTGTGGTTATAGCTATTGACATTTCTAGAATACACAATCTCACAGTATACTCTCTGTTCACTCTTACAAATGATTCCTGAGCTACAAGGCTGTTTAAAACAAGCATGCTTTATTAAGGAGTTTTTTACTTTTCCATTTTTTTTACTTTTAAAGTTTACTTATAAAACAGTCCATGTCCTTTTCTCACAGTGGTATCTTTAAAAGGACAATGGAGACCGTGTGGTATGAAGGAGTAAGATTCCTGTCTCATATCCCAGCTTTCTCATCTTCTAGCTATGAATTTATTGAGGTCCATTATCAGAGTCTTGATTTCTTGTGTGTAAAATTATTATCATAATGCAAATATCTCCTGAGATTTCAGTGAAGACTGGAATGAGACAGACAGGTGAAAATACCATATACTTTTTTCCTTACTTAAATAACTCTTTTCTATTTGATCCCATCTCTGCATAGATTTGCTTTTAAAGAATTCCAGCAATTAAAGCAACTGAATACTTGTTAAAAGAATATTGTGGGAGCTGGGGAGATGTCTCAGTCAGTATAGTGTTCAACATGAAATCACAAGGAACTGAGTTCAGAGACCTGGTGCCTTCATAAAAGCTGGGTGGGGTAGTGTGGCAGAGGCAGGCTGATCTCTATAATTTTGAGCCTAGTCTAGCCTACATAGCAAAATCCAGGCCACCTAAGGGCTTACACTATGAGACCCTATCTCAAAAATAAATAAATAGATAGATAAATAAGCAAATACATTACATGTGTTCCTCAGTTGACGTGAGTCTACAAACAGTAGCTCTGTAGAACCCTCCTCCTCCAAATCATTCTCTTGTACATGGCTTGCTCCTGCATCTGTTCCATATCTCCTGTCCTCACATCTCCTTTCCAATGTGGCACCAAGAGCTGATCCTCTTACATAGTCAGGGCAAGCTTTCCCTCCACTTTCTATTTGCTTCATCCGCCTTCTCAGAGGCAGAATAAAAACCACCCATCGGTATGCATCCATTTGTAGTGTATGTTCCACTCTTACATGTAATGCCTATAGCTCTATAGAGAAGATGCACAGTGATGACCACAGACATACTTTAGACTCTCGAAACTGTACATCCACCTGATAATGCCAATAGCATTGAACTCATGCATTTTAGCTTAGTACAGAGGATAAACAATGCCCTTCTTTCTAATTCATCCATTTTTATGTTATTGTGGTAGAACTTCACTAACAGCAGAAATTTTGTTCTCTGTTTTCAAGAGCTTTAAAATACAGTAAATGATGCATGAAAATAATGTTCAGGTTACTGATTGGTAAGTAATGAAACTAGCTAATCCTTTTTATGTGTGTGCCAACCACCATACAAAGATCTGGAGATGTAGTCACGATCTATGTAAATATTAACAATACAAACTTAATTCATGAAACAGGTTGAATAGGGGAAATGTCTAGAACACCAGGTAGACATACACAAAGAAATTATCATAAGTTTTTATCTAAAGAATGGTAGTATTTTGTCAGAACTGAAGCAAGGAAGTTGGCATATGTGTAAATGAGAGTTCAGAGAGAGTCAGCACACAATAAATGCTAAGAAAGTTTTCTTATCTTAGAAGTCTAAGCTGAGAAAAGGCAACCTGGTAGACTAAAATGATACCACATCTGAGCAACTCATTAAGGCCATCAAAATGCTTATGCTGTTCCTAAGGGCGGTGGCACATTGTCAAAGTAGTTCTAGTTGGTATCAAAACACAGACTGGCTTGAACGTTGGGGACTAACATCACTGGTCCAGGGAGAGGAATTGTTAATGTGGGCTAGGGTGATGGTTGTTAGCATGGGAGGATGTCCCTGTATGTAGAAAATCTCAGAAGAGTAATTGATAATGCCTATACAAAATTTGGGGACTAATATAGGAGAAAAATTAAAGTTTCTGGCTGGAATATGTGGAACTAGTAATTGAGGTAGGGATCCAGAGAGAGAAGCAGGTCAGGAGAGGAAGAAGCTGAAGGCATGCTATGTATCAGAGAGTCACTGGCAATGGTGGACTTCATGTATTTGTGTGATGCTCACAAAGAAGGCTAGGTGACATTCTAGCTTTGTTTCTGTTGCTGTGGTTAAAACTATGACCAAAAGCAATTTAAGTGAGGAAGGTTTCATTGGTTTACAATTTCAGGTTAAGGTCCAAGTCAAGACAGGCCCTGAAGCAGCCCATCACATCACATCCTTGATGCCTACTTGCTGCTTAGACTTAGCTAGCTTTCTCAGTCATAGATAATTCAAGGCCCAGCCTGTGAAAGAGTGCTTTCCTGCCATCAAGGTCAGCCTTCCCACATTAATTAGCAATCTTGACCATTGCTGGAGAGCTGGCTCAAAGTTTAAGAGCATTGACTGCTCTTCCAGAGCTCCTGAGTTCAATTCTGAGCAACCACATGGTGACTCACAACCATCTATAATGAGATCTGGTGCTCTCCTCTGGCATGCAGGCAGAATACCATATACATAATAAATAAGTAAACCTTAAAAATGTATATAAATAAATGAACAATAAAACCAAATCAAACAATCTTGACAATCCCATAAAGATATGCCCACAAATCCACTTGTTGACAAAAGTAACGAGTATCAATGTTATTTATGGAGTCTTCAAGAAAGTGTCTAGCCACTGAAGTGGTCCACTGTGTTAAACCATACACAGCACACCTAGGGTCTTGATGTTGCTTGAGAGGAAACTAGTGTGAAGAAGAAGTGGAGTGAGGGCAAAGGAGAACGCCAACAATACTAACTTGTGCAATAGACAAGCCCAGACTAGCATGTGGCCTGACACTGAACCTCATTTCTCCGTCACAGTAGAATGAGTGCAAGCTGTGACACAGGAACAAAGGCTCTGCTCACCAGGTAGCTCCACCATCCTCACTTAGTCAAAGTCCTTGAAGTCATCACGGCCAAAGAGGGTGAAACTTGGCGAAAGCCCTTTATGATGCAAGCAAGCATGTGGGCCTACCTGTCACACTTAATTGGCTAGAAACAAAATGACCCCCTTACCTCCTAGGAGGTCGGGAAAGTTTACTAGTTACCCAGAGAAGAAGGGAAGCCAGGAAGCTGGGAAGAATCAACACGCACCTGCGGAGCAAACAGCTAATTCAGTGGGATGCAAGCAGAGCAGGAACAAAGAGAAAACGTCTCGGATATTTTAAAAGAAAGTGATACCCAACTTGAGTGTTAAAAAGAAATTTAGTAGGCAGTCGAGAAGGGTATCTGGGCCTCAAGAACAGTGTAAGTGATGCCCTCGGCTGGCATTCATAGACCAGAAATCCAGTGATCACAAGGGAGATGCAGATACAGGGCGGGGCAAGGGCAGAAAGGAGGAAGTCAGCTGCACTGTTCCAAAGGTGAGGACACCGGCTTCTTAAAATATTTCATCTTAAGCATGTTTCCAGACAAGCCAGAAATCAGCCTCAAAGGCCACTGGGGTACACACGGGGTGAGTTTTAATTTGTTTTCTTATTATTCCTTCAGGCTGCATATTACATTATGCTGCATGTGATGAACAGACCATACACGGCATACATAGACTCCAGCACAATTTACTTGCTTGTTCATTTTATTTTTTAAATCTTTTTCATTTCCCTAGATTTTTTCCCTTCATCTTCTATGAGAATGTTGGCTAAAATTTTGGAACTTAGGAAATTTTGCTGTCATTTTCTTGCTAGAAGTCTATAAAATTATCGCCTTACCAACATGAATTTATATTAAAACATTTTTAATGTTTTTTCTAAACAAATACAGGTTATTTGTTTTTTTTTCTTTTAATGAACATCTTTAAAAGGGTGCATCAGGACAATGTTTCTCATTTCATTCAGAAGCAGCAATAACAAAATGTGACCTGAAGCACGATTAAGATAATTGGAAGTGTGATTATTCCAGAGAATTTTGAATTTAAATTGCCAGTTCACTGAACATGTTACTCAAATACCTGCCAATCTCTCTCCAAGTATGTCAAAAGCAGTGATGAACATAATTCCTGATGAATTGATAGAAGAGCTGCATGTTTTGAAGTCACCAAGCATTCAGTATGCAGCATAATTTTATTTTTGAAGTCTGTTTCAATTCTAAAGGCTGAACTAATTGTAATTTTGTTATTTACTAGCAAAACCATTACCCATCATATCGTATCTTTGTTTGGCTTGGAGGTTATCAAAGCTAGGACTTTATTATTCATGCTGCCCGAATGAAAAGTAAAACAAGTTTTGATTCTAGAATTAGTAAAAGATTTTCAAATGCAAGTTATGAAAAGCCATGAGCAGCCTGGAGGTGGTGGCACACGCCTTTAATCTTGGTGTTTGAGAGACAGAGGCAGGTGGATCCCTGTGAGTTTGAGGCCAGCCTGGTCTACAGAGCCAAGATAGCCAGGAACACACGGAGAAACCCTGCCTTGAAAGATAAATAAATAAATAACAGGCGATCATTTCTGAGAAGCAGAAAAACTTTTAAAATAAAATGAGAGAATTGTGAATGAAGGCAAAAATGTATCCATGCAAAAAGAATTCCTAGCAATCACGCCTGCCAGAGTCTCAGTTATTCCATCCGTGTTTTTCATGTCACGTGAGAATCCACATTGTTACCACTCCTGGACTGTCCTCACCGACACGGGCAGAAACACTGCGCTTTCTCACAGTGTAACTATGACGTCATACTTTGGGAAACTCAGAAGTTCAGCAATAATTCTAAATACTCTGGCATGACTGTGAAGCCACTGCCAAAGAAGAAAGAGCGCCACCTAGTGAATTCCTCGACGAATCTTTCCTACCAGTCCCTCATTTGGGTGGCCGGGTTATCTACTGTGCCCATAGGCCTCTCAAGTCGTTGATGCTAAATTTGTACTGAATGAAATTCTCTCACCGGCCTTTACACTCTGCGGTGCGCTTTTATTTGGCATCCTGTGTCAGGAATGTCCATATACGCCTTTGCATCTGCTGAAATTCTATGTACACCTCAAGGCACAATTTAAATATCTGTTTCCTCACTGCGACGCCTCCACTGCCTGTGGATCTTGTGTTTCTATAGCATTTTCTATTATCCCCTTCTCTCATACGCATGTGTAGTATAGTCAAATGTCTATATATTTCATAAAACAATAGTCTAAGGGCAACTATATGTTTATGATATACACTCAGGTTTTTGTTGCTTGGAATAAGGAATTAATCTCTAGAGGTAATTTTCCTTGTGTATTACTATTAACTATTCCTCTGCTAAAGGAACAAAGATTCTAGAATATGTTTGAGAAGTGTCAACGATATTATGGAATATTTCCGTCATATCTTTATGCTACTGGTTGGCTAAATGACCATAAAAAGATTTTTATCCACTGTGAGCTTTCTTACTTCTTGAAGATAAAGTATTGCTAACTAATAGACTCAAAATATTAACCTCTTGTTACTTTATACAACGAAAAACATAATCACTAGATACTCAGTGAGTAAATGTATTGACATAAAGAAGCCAATAATAACCTAAAAAGACAAGCAGAAACAAACACTGATTGACACAGAGAAACCCTTACTGCAGACACTCCCTCACTGTTTGTCCTGGACTGCACAAACTCCCCATCTCTCCGTCTCACACGTATAAGGCTCAGAAGGAAGCAAGAATGGAGAGATGAAAAGTACAATGAGTTTGACATGTACGAGAGGAGATCTCTGTACAGATGGATGGGGCCCAAGAGTTCACAGAAGAAGCAAAGTTATGGGACTCAGGCTTGATTGATACTGGTATCAGGGATGGGACTCTCCTGACCGGATCCTGAGAGGAGCCAGGTATGGTGGTAAAGGAGATCCTACCAGAAAACCAGGCAGGAGGAAAAATTCCAACGGATGCAGGACTCTTGCGGTGTCTTTGAAAACAGTGAAGTCTTTTCGAGGGATCTAGGGTCCCCAAAAGCTTCACAACCATCACAGCTGCCCTTAGCCAGTAGCTCTTGGGTTTTTGTAATGCAAAATCGAAGAATAAAATTCATGGACCCCAGAGGGTGAGTTTTAGAGAGAAATTTATTTTGGACTCAAAGTTGGAAGCTAAGAATGAGAGAGAGTGCGGAGCTCCTACAAAGCAGAGAGAGCCCCGGGGAAGTAGGGCATTATTCAGTTGTTAGTCTAGAGGCTGTTGGAAGGACCCTGGGCACGGAAGAGTGAATTCGTCGGTCCACCTGGCCCACGGGGTTTTCAGGTGTCCCCTCTCACTTTCAGAAATGTAGTAAGGCACAGGTGCTCATTTAGGAGCCAACAAAAGAAGAAGAGCTAGAACTTCTTTGGCATTTCTGGCCTCCAGCAGGGACGTTCTCAAACTGGCTCCTTGACCCCCTTCTATAGGCTGCTCTTCCCAGCTAGACAGGCACAGGACCAAAACCCAAGCGAGAAGGCAAGTGCGCTCTTCTTAGAATTAGACAGAAATTTTAGTTACGGGGTGGAGTGGGGAGACGCACTAGCAGAAAGGCTTTAGTAGAGGAGGAATGAGTCCCATGTTTGAATGCCCTGGATTTCAGAGGAAAGAGGAAGGTAAATGTTACAACTTCAAGCTGATATTTCTCAATCATGTTTCATGTGTCTAAAACCCCCAACTTAAAGACTGTATTTCATGCCGATTAATTCAGAATCTCTGGAAGCAGGACCTGAACTTCAAAACTTAAAAAGACTCACCAAACAGTTGAAAAGCTATGCTTTAGGGTGAGACAGCTACCTTCCTGTGCCTACTCTTCCTGTGCCGACTCCTAGGCTGGTTACCAAACCATCAACTGGCAGTGAGCTTCCAAGCAAAGGAAGCCAGGTATAATCAAGATGTTCCACATAACGCTCAAGTAAAAGAATGGACTGTGCAGAGTTGGGATTTCTTGCCCCCAAGAACCAATGCTAGACTAGAACAGAGTAGGAAACCTGGTCTGGCCATTCTGGAAACCAGCACTCAGGCTCAGCTGTGCACAGGGACAAGGAGGAAAAGCTCCATGAATCAGCCTGGGCATGCCCCAGAGAGGCGAAGACAGCAATCCCTGCCAACCGACAATAACAATTATCGTGTGCCAAGCTTTTCCATATCTTAGTTTTTATTATGGGAAAGGGACTGTACTTGAATGAGTTGAATGGAAGCTTGGTTTCTATTGCTTTGTTCAAATTATGGCTGGAAAGTAGGGAGCTACAAGAATACCACAAAAAGCCTAGTGCAGAGGACATCTGAAGAAATAAAAGCTGAATTGCTGATGAAATATAAAAGTTTACTTTCCCCCAGGTTTTTGTTTGTGTGGTGAAAGGGCTATTTGAAGGCGCTTTTTATTAAAGAAAAAAAACCAAATTAATAAAGAATAATTTAAATTATAAAATTCAGACAGCATCATTTTTCAAACCTATATTTATTATTATTATTGTAAATATGAATGTAAGATTTATTTTAACATGAAAATATTTATGATTAATTTTGCTTCTGGGGTTTTCCATTCTATCATGTATGACTCATCAGGAATATGAAGACTCTTTTCGAAAATGGAGTGAATAAGCGATTCTCTTTAAGCAAAATAAATATGTATTAGTTATTAAAAGCAAGCAATTACAAATGTTTATGTTATGAAAACCAAGCAATTGTAAACTCTCTGAACTTTTAAAATCAACTGTAGAATCCCCCACTGGGACTGTTATAAGTTCACTCTGTTGAGTTCTAGCCTGCACAGGCTAATCCTACTTTTCAATATTTCTAAACATACTTGGTAATATTTTTGGAATCTCTATTTAAAACACCAAACTTTCCTGTGTCAAGGAAAGGAAACAGTCATTTGTCCCTTTACTTAAAATAAAAGAAAAAAATACAGTGAAATTAAATGATCAGTGAATATAGGCAATACGGATTAGCCTCCCAAGCGTAATAAGCGAGATTAGTGAACCAGGAGCATAACCTGAGTACATTTATCAGAAGCACAAATAGTCAAAATCTCCTTATTAAACATCATGCTAGGGATGGCTGGGCAGGGAGGGGCATTTGCTGGGGAGCCTGATGACTTGGATTTGATGCCTGGAAGTGGCTCAGTGATAGAGAACTGACTCCTACAAGCTGTCTATCCTCCAGCATCAGCAATATCCACAATGCTATGGTATGTGCATACACACACACATACACACACACACACACACACATACATGCATACATACATACATAGAATAAAAAGCTTTAAGATGGTAGTTTGTCTTGACTGTGGGAACAACTTGAACTTTTAGGGCTGCTAGTAATATTCTTTATTTTGAATTTGGGCTTGCTTATCTGAACATGATCAGTTTAAGGAAATTCAATATAGCATACATCTCTGATGGGTAGATGTTTCTGTAAGCTTTGATAACATGTCTGACCCCCACCAGAAGAACTTCCCCATAGCATAATGGATTAAATCAGGGGCAGGGTGGATGACCACTTCCCAGCTTGTTCCTGTTGTGCTAACCCACCCCTGTGGTTACTCTCTATGTGGCCTTGAGAAATTACCAAATCTCTTTAGAACTAGGTCCCTCGGTGATAAATGTGGATTGTAAAAGCCTCATACTAGGCAGTGTGGAGAGTGATGAATCGAAGTTATTGGAACTTCCTGCATATGGCGTCGTGATTGTGAACTACCGCTCCATCACACCCCAGTTTGCCTGTATGAGGAAGCATTTAAATGTTTCCTAACAGCTAAAAGTACTGTAATATCGAATGTCTTGCTGTTGTTATTTCTAATCCAATCTGTGGTAGCCAGATACACCCACCTGAAAACCTTCAATTAAACAATACAACAGTCTGAAATGGGAACAGATCACCTCAGCATGGAAGGGTTTATCTCTTAGGTGCTGACCCTTACTTTAAAAGGGATATGCTTTAATATTACAGACGTTGCAAGACAACAAGTTTTCAGTCTTCTCCAGATTAGAAAAAAAAAATCAAGGAATTGGTTTTTACCTAACTGAGGCAAAAGAAGAAATGACCTCATCAGAGATGGAACAGACATGGTCCTTGGAGAGGATGGTAAAGATCAGGAAACCTTTGTGAGAAGATGCAAGCTAAAGGGATGATGAACAGGGTAGCACTTGAGCAATGTTTAATACTCAGCTTACGGAAAGCACTGCTGTGAGAGAACTGATGGACATGGATCGGGGCCCTGCCATGGTAGGGTGTATCAGTGAAGAGCTGGGGAAACTGAGGTGCCCACATGTGCAGAATTATAGAAGTCACCAGCTTGTTAAGTCCAGCTAAGAGGGAGGGTGGAACATGGGATAACACATTACCATATAGAACTAGGAGAAGCGATGCTTCATGGACAGGGATCAGGTTGTAAACTGAGAGGGGTATTTCCAAATTACAGGATGTGGTCTATAGCAAATTTAAAAGAGGCAATGATTGATTAACATGAAATTAATATTAATATTAGTTAGTATTAAATGTTATCATAGCCCTATGCATTACCACCCACAGGCTTATGGTAAAATAATAGAAACAATATAAATATTCCAATAGTATCTTCTTCCAACCCCAGCTGGTACATACACAACGCAGGCCCGCCATTTAACTCAGAAAGTAAATGGAACGTTAAGTGGTTCAGGAGCATCACGGGAGAATGGAGAGAAAGACTGTAATATAGCACCTACTGGGAGATAGTGTTTCTGTCTAGATGTGACAGGGAAGCCGTATCTGTGAAGTTTTAACAACATGGTCATTTAAAGAAGGTCTGAAAAATGACAAAACTGGTTGACATGCCAATGCAGTTGGAGAAAATCTAATAAAAATCAATCCACAGATGGAGAGTTATAGGCAATTAATGGTCATTTAGAGCAGGAGAACCAGTCTTCCTCAGGGACCAGGCCCCTAATACTCTATCCAAACCCAAACAGTCAGACCTAAACACATACACATATTGAGCAACAGCAAATGGATTCAGCAGGCTGAATTTTTATGTATGTATACATATATTTGTAAGTATATGCATGTAACAATAATAATTACAGAGCAGTCATGATTTTGAGAGGGAATGGGAGCACATGGGAGGAGGGGAAAGGCATTGAGGAATGGGTAGAAATTATGTAAATACAGTACTCATATGAAATTATCAATGTTTTTTAAAAAAAATTGATGAATGAACTGTAAGACATTATGAGAGACAGAAGTCAAGGAAAGCAAGGTTTTGACCTTAAGGTTTGTTTGTTTGTTTTGAGACAGGATCTCAAAATGTAGCAATGGCTGACCTGATACTTACTATGTAGACCAAGCTGCCCTCAAACTACCAGAGAGCCAATGCCTTTCGCTTTCCAAGTGCTGGAATTAAGGTCATTAAACTAAGTCGTTGCAGAAATCACAGTCATTTGCTAAGAAAGGAAGCACGAGGCAGCAGCTTCTAAGAGGTAGGTATATTAGGAGGAAGGTGAGCCGAATAGCTGGAGCAGGAGAAAATGATCGGCTCTGAGAGAGCCTATTAGTAGGCTGATGATGTGAGGACTGAGAGGAGAAACTGAAATTTAGCAAAGCAGAAAGCAGGACTGGTCCCAACAAGAGCTACTTATGTGGAGGTGAAGTTCAAGCCCAAGAGCTTGCAGTTGCTTTTCTGTAAAGTGAGAAACATTGCCAAAAAGGGCACACTATGTATGTAATTCTTTTGAGAAAATTAACAAATATAGACTATTCAAAAATACATTAAAAAAAATCCAAGATGGAACCTTCTGTGTTGATGGGGAAGATTCAAGTCTTTCCTTGCACAGAAGATACATAGAAGAAAAGCCTGTCTAGGTAGATGTTGTAGAAATTTTATTTTGATTGTATGTCTGAGAAAGATGAATTAAAGTTAATTAATCATAATGTGGAGCATAAAAGATAAGTTGGAGAGACCAAGAAAGAAAATATAACCTATATTGATGATGCACAAATTGTTGGCCACATTCAAATATGCACATATTTAGAAT
>LOEQ01016576.1:0-12936 GCA_001685075.1 Bramus lutescens | reverse complement strand
ATGGTGAGGGCTGTGCAATACTCTAAGCATCTTTACTGCCTCTGTACCATGTATTTAAAAATGGATGGCCTGGCTTATAATACTTCTTTTGCATTTTACCCCAACTTTATTTTATGCCATTATTTTAATTTTTGAGGCATGCTGTCATGTAGCCCAGGCTGTCCTCTAACACAGAAGGATGACCTTAAACTTCTGATCCTTCTCCCTCTTTCTTCTGAGTTTTGGGATTACAGCTATGCACCACCACACATGGTTGAATTTACTGATTTTTAGAAATAAGTTGGGTCAGGACTGGAGATTGTTGTAACCTTCTCAACTTCATCTGTTCTGACAATGATTTCCCCAATTAGGTACTGCCATGTAATAAATTATAAAAGGGAAAACTCAGGCAGACACACTGAGTAGCTTTCCTGGAGCCACAGAAAATTTGAGTTGAAACCTGGAATATGTCATGAGTTTTCTTGGGACTCTGGCAGCCTACACACACACACACACACACACACACACAAACCATTCTATTATTAAATGAGCATTAAGACAGAAAGTGCCACATATCAAATATTTCTGCTAAGAGATGTCAATGGCAGGACAACCCCTCAGTGTTTTCATAGGCAGCAGTTGCAAGTTATTGCGTACATGCTCTCAAGATAAGCTCATGTTAGCCCTTGCAGAAAGGAATTGGCAGCATTTACCTGGTACAGCTTGTCCTAGATTCACCCAGATGAGGGCTGACTGTGTATGTACTAGCAAGTTTTATCCGGAAGAAAAATAAATTTTTTCGTGATTGTGGGAGGTAGTTTTGAAGAAAGGTGCTCACTGAAGTGAGACTCTAAGCCTCTTCTAGAATCTATGAATCAAGGAGACCTATGACTCTGGGTGGGGCGAAGAAAATGAAGAGGTAGATGATATTTTGAGACAGAGTCCTGCTATGCAGCTCTGAATTGCATCTAAGACCCTCATGGGTCAACTTCCAAAATGCTAGGATTACTATCACTCACCACTACATACAGCTATGGTTTCTTTTTAACAAGTTTTTAAATGATTATTGTGTGTGTGCACACATTCCACGGATTGAACTCAGGCATGCAGGCTTCTGTGGCCAATGCCTCTACTTACTGAGCCATCTCACCAACCATTACTATTTTTAAGCTGTATTTGTCTTGGCTCTGACAGCTCCTCGAGATGCAGCAGATCAGATTACACTGATGAGCAGAGAGGGGAGGAGTGCTGGAGGTTGGATTTATTTCAGGACTCAGGGGCACAGCAAAGCCCTAGCCTGACCAATTTCTTATCAGGAGCTTTGTAAATCAGGATTTTGGATGTTTGGCAACTGAGTTTTAATGGTACACTCTGGTGGTTTGTAAAATAATCGCCCATGCTTCTGTTTATGTCCCTGGCTGCTTCTTCTCAGATAAAACCCAACTATCCATGTGTCCTAAAAGATTGCATTCTATTCTGTTGCTTCTTACATTTTCCTCCAGTTACCCAGGCTATTGCTATTTCCCAACCACTTCAATCTCCTTTATACCACATGGCTTTTGCCCTGGGTTTCATTCTATCTAGGTGTTCTCTTTGCAGCTCTGCCTCATCTTTCTTGATATCAGTCCTTCTTATAAAAACAAGGCTGGGATATAACATTCTGAAAATCTTACCAATACAATCTAAGGTCATGACTAGGTTTGTTTTCTCTGCCAATTAAAGAACTCAAATACCACAGACAGAAACAGCAGGTTTTTTTTTAAAGGTGTTTATTGGGAGTGAGGAAACACATACATGCAGTAGACTCTCTGTAGAGCGGCACTTAGGAAGCCGCAAGTCCAGTCTCCTCTCTATGGACGGGTTTAATGTCTCTAAAAAGTTTTCCTCTTCTAATTTTGGGTTGGTCAGTTTGATGAGACAGGATGGTTGATTGATAGGCTCACAACTGTTGTATAACTCATCCTGATTGGGCCTAGAATCTGTTGAGCCAGTCCATGAGCAGCCACCCGATGAGAGAGAATATGCCCATAAGACTTCTGTTTTAAATCTTTCAGGCTTTTGTCTCAGGCCAGGAGGTAAGGAAGAAGCTGGCCATCTTAGTCCTTCACTACCTAATCATGCCCTTCTCCTTACCTGTCTGCGTCCCTAGTAACTTTAAAGCGTATTCTCTCCTTCTGAGCATAAGGAAACTGAGGCAGAAAGGCAGATGACATACTCCATCTCAACAGGCAGAGACTGTTTTACTGGAAGAGGAAGGGACCTCAACCTTTTCTGAGGATGAAGGTTGAGTGGGCTTAGGGGACTGGGGGACAGGTATGGACACACATATACACTTGTGTAGCTATTAGGAAGTTACAGCTTTTTTTTTTAAATTTTTTATGGTTTGCCTGGAAAGCAAGGTAGGTTGCTTTCCATGCCCAGGCATATTGTTTCTAGAGGTGGAACAAAAAGTCAGTTTGGGCTTAAATAACTTTTTATGGTCAGGTGAGATATAGCCTAGTAGTTTTTGGAAATGAAGACGTCAGTGACCCTCTGAGTAGTGAAAGCCTGTAGTCTTTGTTGGAGAAAATTGGTGAGGCAGCTGAAAAGGTAGGGACCAAAGAGTAAAGTTAGTAAAATCATAATGATTCCAGGTGACCTTCAGGAAAGCATTGTTACCGGAATTCTGTCACCAGTCTGCTAACCTATGGAAAGGAGCATTTGGGTCCTGGGGGTAGAGTTTTTGTTCCGAGTATACCATAAGGAAGAGTTGAGTCGGAGTCAGGGGGATGCGTAGGTCTCTTGGAACACGGGAGCAAGAGGCTCTGCAGAGTACCCGCTGGTGACCTGTTCTGATTCTCCATTCTGTTTTGTAATAACTGTACACGGATTTCACTTATTAATACAGTAATCACTTGACTTTATTCGTTAAAGCATTCTCTGGGGTTTTATTGTTGTTGATTTTAAAAATATGAAAATAATTATTCAGCATTTTTCCATACTAGGCCAGATTGATCAGCATTGAAACAGCATTCTTCCCCTACGAAGGCACAGATGCCCTGTTAGCAGTCATTAAGTCTATTCCTCTGAGGCTTTGGAGGACTACTGCTGTCAGGGAATCTGGTTTTACAGGGTGATTATGTTTTGTTTTTGTTGTGCCAAGGTCAGGTCTTCCTTAATCTGATTAGTCAGTTAACTCTGTTATACCTGTTGGAGTCTTACTGCTTGTTGTAGGGTAAGGGACATGGGGGAGGGGAGGAGTTGGGAGAGGCTTACATGGAACCTTTTGTTTGGGTATAAAGTTCAGCGACTAAAGCATTTAAGAGACAGAGTAAAATGTGAATATGAGGATAATAAGTAATCAGTGGAAGAGCCAGAGTGGACAAGAACTAAAGCCCATCCATAGGCGAAGGTAGAATTCTTGTCTGGTTCCTGTGTCTTTGGACCCCATCTCAAACCAGTTAGAATTTGTTGTCATGCAAGCCGCAGCATTCATGGAGAGGCGAAAATCCCATCCTTAGCAGTACTCAGATCTAGTCTTGGAATACTGCAGTCGCCAAAGATTCTAATTTGTCCAGAAAGATGCTAAACTGATAAACTGATCTGAAACTTCTCTACATTATTTATTTATTTATTATTTATTTATTTATTATGTATGCAGTGCTCTGGCTGCATGTATGCATGCACACCAGAAGAGAGCATCAGATCGCATTACAGAGGGTTGTGAGCCACCATGTGCTTGCTGGGAATTAAACTCAGGACCTCTAGAAGAGCAGCCAGTGCTCTTAAGCTCAAAGCCACCTCTCCAGCACCACTCTAAGGCTTTTAAGAGCTGGTAAGACAGAGAGGTCAACTGATGTAAAAAAGGCCTCAGTCCACTTCTTTTAGTTCTGAGCCCCAAAAATAATGTTTAGAGTGCAGAAAGAGAGATGAGTTGCATGGGGTTGGATCCCCCTTGAGAGTCACTACAACTGCTTGGAGGGGTTTAGGGTGCAGATTTCTCTTTGAGATGACAAGAGGGACAATGTGGAAAAGACAGCAGTCAGAAAAGGTGCACTCAAGGGGCCACAATAAGATTCAAAGGACAGCCAAGATATAGAACAAAAGTCAGGAAGGAGTAACCATTCAATCTTGCAGCAAAAATTAAGAGACCAAGTTAACAGGTTTTGTTTAGTAATGTTAAATACAACTGTACAACTGGTTGGACCTTGGACCAGAGTGTTTAAGGATGAGGTAAAGGTAATTAGCAGTTCGTTACATCAGACCTCACATAACGGTCAAGTACCTAAAAACTTCTTAAAAGAAGCCAGTTAAATTTAGCATTTAATTGGCAATTTAAAAGAGAAACAGAGTACCACTGAGTTTTTTGTTTGTTTGTTTGTTTGTTTAGCGTGTGTGTGCTTTTTTTTAATTCTCTAGTACAGTTTTCAGATATACCACTTGGATAATCCAAATAACTTTTCGAAACTGAGTTTGATGACAAAGTATCTGGAAGTTTATTTTAGTCAGGAAATGTGGGTGGTTAGGCTATGGACTCTGCAATTATCTTCTGTTGAGAGGAAGGATTGAAGAGCAGGGTAAAGGGCATGACTGATCAAACTGGCATGTAGATCCCATTCCCATAAGGTAGTAGGTAGGCTTAGGTATGTTTCCCCTGTTCACAGTATACCCACATCCATTCTAGAGACACTGAAAACACAGTGATTGTTTTCTGCCTCTCTTTCATCTGAGACATTTGGGATGTGGATACACACTTGAAGATCCTGTATTGGGCAAAAGAATCCTTCCCCTTATCATGTGAGACATGAGGAATAATTCTTCTTTATTGAATTATTCAATAGGAGGAGGTTTTTCTGATCTGGCCTATACAGCCAGGGCTGGTCAATCTTACAAGCCAGAGACAGGAGCAGCAGATTTTGGATAGTTCTTATATTACCATATATCTTTGTCCTGTAATGAGGGTAGCATGTAATTTATTCTGGTGGGGCTGAGTCTCATCAAAGAGGAAGGGTACTGTTTCGACCTGGGGACATCTTGCCATACAAGAGTATTACAAATTTAGCCTATTTTACTGAAACTTTTTTTTATAACTACTAAAAAATACCTGATTTTGAGAATTATTTTACATTGAACAAGTTTAATTTAAAGGTTATTTTAAACTTGTTTGGAGTTACTTGCTTTATGCTTAATTTTGACAACATATACATCCACTCTTTAGTGATAAATATAAATTGGTCTCTTTCTTGGAGCGTGTCTGTATTTGAGTCACATTTGTACTTAGCATGATTACAAATAAGTTCTGAGCACATTAAAGAATGCAATCATTTATAAGCTGGTTGACCACTAATTTGTACGTTTTAGTTATGTTTAACAGCTTACAGTAAGTAGTTTTTATAAGAATAAGATTTTAAAATTTTTATTTGTTAAACCTGATTCTTAAAAATTATAGTTTTGAATTGAAGCTTTTTTAATATGAAAATGCACTTTAAACTATAAATAGAGTTTATAGAGAGACTGGGAACTTCATTAAACATACATACATACATATGTGCATATATATTCCATTATAGTGCACTTTTACAAAATACCAGGTTTTTATATGACTCAGTTTTTAAAAAATATACCTAAAGTTAACAGAATTAACAGAGACATAAGTGCTTAGACATACATCTCTAAGTCAGTTTTTGTTAACATAAATAGACAATTATAACCTTGGGAATTCATACACAGTATGTTGATACAAGTTGAGATTACCTGTGTATGGGTTGTAGGTTTTACGTTCACCAGAAAATGGAAGGTGAGGGGAGTATTTAGGGAGTTATATACCCTGTTTTAACATATATATATATATAATGATATATGTAAGATATTTATGATCTATATATAAAATGATATATATATGACATTTATGCTATATATATGTATCTTATTTTTTAAATACCATGATACATAACAGTAGCAAATAAAACATCATTTCTTCTAAGAAAAAATTTAAGGGGAGGTGTTAGGTAATATTTGGGACCTTTATTTAGTATATATAATAGTTTTTTGTTGCTGTTGTGGTATAGATGGACCTCCTCCCCATTTTTAAGTTTAACCTATAAACCTGGCAAACCTTGAGGTTCCATGTAATTAAGGCCTGATTACATGCAACCAGCTGGGAGGAATGACTAACTGCTCAGTAAAGGGCCAATGACCTTGTCTTTATCCCACTTATTTGAAGGAATATTAACATTTAACAAGTCCAGCTGTAATTGTTTAAAGCCAACACATTTGGAGTTCTGAAGGTGACAGTTTAGCTTAGAAGGTATTGTGCAACATCCCCTTCATTGAGTGACAGGAAGGCTGAATCCAAATTACAAGTGTCGAGTGTGCAACCAATGAATATTACGGTGCATGTACTGTAGAACCATTAGGTCATGCTAGTTTCCAGGTAAACTTTATGAAAAACAAGAGACGGTAGAGATCATAATTATTATTAAATTTATGTTTGCATCATCTAACAGAATTTGCCTGAGGAAGGCCTGCTAAAACTATGATGTCAGAGTTATCATTGATTTTGGACAGAGGATCCCTTTTATCTTGTTTATGTCTAAGCATCCTGTTTGCTGGTTTTTGCTATAAATATCTTTATTCCATGAGAAAAGATAAGCAATAGTCATTTCTGTAGAAATAGTTCACCTCTTAACTGTTTCCAAGTACACAGATACTTTCTATACTATGAAGCTAAAAAAAAAATAGAAACTTTTATTAGAAACAGTTTACCTGCTAACATTTTTAAAGTATATTATGTCGGGGGGGGGACGTTTTAATGAAGTAAAAGAGCCTGTGACTATTTTTAATATTGTGAAAATTACAAAAGACATTTGAATCTTTGCAAGAATGCACCCAGCGAGCTGCCTCACTATACCAAATTTGTGTGTATCTACACATGGGGACACTGTAAAGTAGGAATAAAAGCAAGAGTATCCAAGCTTGGTGGGGCAGAAACAAAAGCAGACCAAAGGCATAGGTAAAGAAGTCTCAGCTAAGACTCTTAGCAAGACTGGATGAGTAGCCAGAACTGGCCATCTCCTGTAATTAGACTGGTGACTAATCCAATTATCAATGGAGAGTAGTCAGTCAGTAACTGATGGAAGCAGATGTAGAGATCGCAGCCAAGCGCCAGGGGAGCTCCTGGAATCCTGCCAGAGAGGTAGCAGGGATTTTATGAGCCAAGGGTGTCAAGATTATCACAAGGGAACCCACAGAGACAACTAAACTGGGCTCATAGGAGCTCACTGATCCTGGACCAACAGCCAAGGAGCCTGTATGGGACAGACCTAGGCTCTATGTGTATGTGTGACAGTTGTATAGTTTAGTCTACTTGTGGGACTCCTAGCAGTGACCAGTCCCCTTTGCTTTGACCGGTGTGGGGGAACCTATTACTTATACTGGTATGCCTTACTGTGGCTTAATCCTACTTCAACTTGATAGGCTGTGCTTTGTTGACTTCCATGGGAGACCTGCCCCTTTCTAAACAGAAACAGAGGAATGGATTGGGGGGACTAGGGGGAGGGAGTGGGAAGAAAGGAGGGAAGGGAAACTGCAGGGGGGATGTGAAATAAATGAATAAATTTTGTTAATAATAATAAAGTCCCAAGAACAAAAAGAGCTATCTCTCCAAAGTTAGGGAAACCAGGCTTGGAGAGCCGGTAGAAACAGTAGGCATTAGGACCTGTATAGACTGAATCTTCAGATTTTTTTTTTTTGAGTTGTTTTAAGTTCCATGTGTAAACTGGAGCTGAGAGGCACGGATAAGAAGAATGGGAAGGATTAAAATGAGCCCGGGGTTTTGAGGAGGGGGATAAGGTGGGATTTGAGGATTGTGGAGGAGAGGGGTGCTAGTCTCAGATCCTTTGACATTTACTTTGAGGAAGATTTTTAGGACTGTAAAATGTCAAAATTCAAAGTTTCAAAATCGGAATCAGGGATCCCCATTATTATACTGTGGTCAGATTTAAAAAATAAAAAGAAAAAAGAAAAGATTTAAGTGCCGGACTGGTGAAGTGTTGACGAGCAGACCTGGGTTAGGGGAAAGAACAAAATGAGCCGAAGTGTGGCGTCCCATGCTTGCTGCAAAACTCGGAAAAGCCAGCTAAACATGGGAGCTTCCTAAACCTCTATGACTTTGTGATCTCAAGAAGTTATGGGAAGGTCCCTGGACTTTTGGGGTCTGGTCAGGGCATTTCTGAGGCTGACCCAGATGGACCATTATCTGGTTCTGCAGAATTTGCACACATGGATTGCAGTGGTCAAATGGTGGAAGGCCTCTCAGCTTGGAATGAAAGAGTCTGGAAGGAAGAGTTAAAGGAAGAGGAAGGTGGATGGAGGGGTCTCAGCAGGGACCAGAGAGGACTCAGGTCAAGCTGGGCTTACATAGACTACCTAAAATTCCAAGAACAGAAGTTCCGTCCAAGGAAACGACGTTTTGGCAAAGACCCAAAGCCCAGGGGTCTTAGATCAGACTGGTGGCTGTTTAACCTGTGTAGTGAGCTTAGAGAATGTCTGTACTCCCAGAGGAATGACTGGGAAGAAAGTCAGGGGGGAGGGCTTTTTGCTTCAGGGACCCTTAAAGGGTCCTAGGTTTTGACATCAGATGCAAAGAAACAGTCGGAAAGGCAGAGAGACTTGATCTCAACAGACTGAGACTGTTTCATTAGAACATGGAGGGACCTCAACCTTTACAGAGAAAGAAGGTTGAATGGGCTTCGACGGGCTGGGGAATGGGTGTGTATACATACACAGACATGGATAGTTAACAGCAAATTACAATTTTGGTTTTTGTTTTTGGCTGGAAACAAGGTGATTTATTTTCAATACCTGGGCATACTGTTTCTGCAGGTGGAGGGAGACAGTCAGACTGAGGCTAAACCATACTTTAAGGCCATTGCCATTGTCCTGTACAGCCTGACTCAGTTCCTAATGACTAAGGCTATTACTTAACAATGAATGTCTAAATATCCGTTGTTGCATTTAATTATGTGTCTCCCTGCTTTTTCCTCAAGTAAATTATGGTTCCATTAATGTGTGGCAAGAACTCGGCTGGGGCCATTCAGTTTTGTCAGACACCAGTTCATTCTTTAACTGGGAGCCTCTCTGTCCTCCTGTTTCTTCTTCCATAAAATGGGAGAGACATTATAATAATTAAATTAACAAATTCTAGATTAAGTAGGAAGCCTACTCAGAACAGAATTATTTTTTAAGCATTTGCCATTTCTGTTCCCACTGAAGTTGGCATGCATAGACTCAGTACAAACTGAATAAATGGCTGGCTGCAAAAAAAAGTATTACATTATTTTCAAAACCAAAGTCTGGCTAAGGGAAATGTCAGAAGAACTCTTTGGTCTTTGCTTTTCCGTTCTTCCTTTCTTTTGCTTCCTTGCCTTTCCTTCTTTCCCACCCTCTCTCCTTTCCTTCCTTCCTTCCTTTCCTTCTTTCTTTTACTTTCATGATTTCAAAGCTTAGGTGTGAGGAAAAGCAGGATGAAATGTTATTCAATATCATGTGGGTCTGTAACTAACTGGAATCTGGAAAAACTGAGTTGAACATAGCCTGGCCAGTTCATTCTGCTCACCTAGCTTGTGTGGAAGCTTTTACACTGGGCTGAAGAGTCAGAAATTACCTTCTCCTACATCTGTCTGTCCTCACAGTCTGCTTCCCTAAAAGTATTTAAAGGAACATATTCCCAGAATTGCAGAAACCAACTCAGGCACCCACTTGCCCATGTGGCTTTGGTTCTCACAGAGCTGATTTCCTGGCTGCTTTATAAAACCTCCTAGGCCCTGTAGAATCCAAGATTAGCCTTGTCTGTGAGGGATTAGTGGGTGTCAACTGGTGCTGGGCAGCAGCCAAAGCCTGGCTGCCAGAAAGTCTTTTATAAAGTCCAGGCCTCCAGGGCCTCAGGGCTCAAGTTTCAGTGGAAGCAGAGACAAATAATAGCAGTTATAAGCAAGATAGGAGAGTTCCCACAGCAAGCAAGACCTAGGGAAGCTTGCTGTGAATGATCAGAGTGGAGGAGAAAAGAGGGTGTAGGAAGAAAGAGAAAGAAAAGATGGGAGAAAGATAGGGAGAAGGGGAAAGGTGAGAGAACAGAAGAAACAATGATATGTATGTGAGAGGGAACATACAAAGGGAAGAGAGGTTATTAAGAGGGGAAAGGGAGAGAGAGAGAGAGAGAGAGAGAGAGAGAGAGAAAAGGAGATGGAAAGATGAGGGGAGTGGTATTTTGAAGAAGAAAGGTATTGAAGATGCTCACAGACTCTGAGTGAAAGTGACTAGAAACTGAAGAGAACTGGAGGTATGGAAGAATAGAGAAAAACAGTGAGAAATCTTAAGTGAACGAGCAATTTGGAGAGACAGATTTTAAGGGATGCAAACACTGAAAATTAGTTATAGGGAAAAAGTGAAGAAAAGAGATGAGGAAAAAGAAAACATAATTCAACTCTACATGGTACAGGCAAAGACAAAGATGCCGAGAGAACAAAAGGCAAAGGGGGAATAGAAAAGGAGGGAAAGAGAAGGGGAGACAGGAGACTGGGCAATAGTGAAAAAGAGATACAGAGGAAGGAGGGTAAGAAGGGAGGAGGGCTGAGGATGCAGTTTAGTATGGAACCATGATCCCGGTGGCCATTAGAAAAGAGCCCAGACATTCATCCATGATCAGGCCTTTTCCATCTTTTCCCACGAGAAGGGAAGCAGCCATCTTAGGAAATTCTGTCTTTCTCCCTGCCTAGAAACTTAACTTTCGCTGACCTGCTTGAGTGCTTGTGTAATAGTTGTGAGTGAAAACTTTCCACACCTCGATAAGACTCTCTGCCGATGCAATAATCCAAATCAGAACAAATCAAACCAAATTAGAAAAAGCCCAGGAGAAATGAGCCAGGATGGCTTCCCAGTCCCTCAGAGAACAGCTGGGGAAGGAAGACCTGAAAACCACGTTTGTTCTCTAGGGTGCTCTTTAAACTCCCTGTGGGAGTGGTCTTTAGCATCTCAGGGGAGGGGACATCATTTGGTGGGCTTTTTCAGGGGTGGAGTCTGGACTGAGGCAACTCCTACTGGAGTGGGCTTGGAATGAAACTTCCACCCAAACATTTCAGACTCTTTGGGTATATGGATGCCCGGGGCTGTAGTGAGTCTCACCCAAACATTCCAAACTTTTGTGTATGTAGATTCCAGGGACTGGGGGGAAGCCTTAACCCAAACAGTGAGTACCTAGGTTCAATACCCAGACATGAAGTAGCAAAGGATGGACAATAAAGATAAGAAGAGAGTGAAGAGAGGAAAGATGGGAGAGGATTTAGAGGTAGGAGATCAAGGAGAGTATTGGAACACAATAATCTCAGTAAAGCTTAAAGAAACACATAAAGTAGATATTACCAACCAAGGAACTTTGTTTTAGTAAAAAGTGTGTGGACAATTTATTTTTGTAAAAAGCATGTGCAAGAATCCAGAGCAGGCTAGCAAGTATTACTACAAAACAGCCTCTGTCATTTATCACTAATGTAGATGGTGAGTCTTATACCATTGGTAGGAGGCTCAACCTCACAGTCTGCGATGGGTTAACCTGTGCTTAGGGAAAGAGTATGATAGAGTTGTCTAGGGGTTTGGTGAACATGCACATCACAAAATGTGGAAAGTTGAGGGAATACTGGCCCCATCAGGCTAGCTTCCTGGGAAAAACAAAAACATTCCTCACAGAGCACTCAGGAGAGAAACAGAGAGCAATCAAGCAAGGTGCCTGTTTCCTCCATTTTTCTATGAAATTCATTGTGCGCCTGCTTTGTACCTACCACAAAATGCTGTACAATAGTGTGTGCAGTGATAAATGTTCTTTGGACAGATGCCAAGTTCAAATCCACATGGTCTCACTGGTTGCATTTGTGTCTTAGTCCCCAGAGTTCTTTAAAAGTAATGACTCAGAACTTTACCTCGAATTGGCTTGAAAAATTCCTTCATCTCAAAGGAAATTGCTACATAACAAACTGAAATGAGGTCTAGGTTTATTCCACTGCAATGCCTTCCAGGAGCTGTCTGCACTGGGATAGTTATACCAGGTCTGGCTGCTGATAATAAGAACCAGTTTTTGCCAGAGTGCAGAGCATGTTGGAGAGAAGGAGTGTTGTGGAGGAAATGCTAGAAAATGTGATAAGGTTTTCGCAGACAATGAGGAGTTCCTTCAGGATATGGGTGGGACTCAATTTTTACAGAGTGCTTAATGAGAGTATCCAATAGTCTGCCCTTAGTTTATGCTAATGAAAATAGCAGCACAGGGCTGACAAGGTGACTGCAGATAAAGGTGTTTCCCCAACCAGATGATGTGAAGTTGATGAGGTTGATAGCTAGGACCTGAGTGCGGGAAGGAGAGAACTGACTCTTGCAATTTGTCACCCTCTCCTCCGGCTTACAAACTGGCACCATTGCATGAACGTGTGAATACATGAACACATCACATACCTACACACACACACACACACACACACACACACCAGAATTAAATAAATGTGATGTCAAATATTTTATAGAAAAATAATGTCCTACATCTATTGAGTACAAATGATTTTTTAAGGGAAATGGCCATGGTTCTTCGTTCCTTAAAATAACATTTTTTTCACATATATGGATGTTCTGTCTGCATATATATCTGTGCACCAAATGCACCCTTAGTGTCCACGGAAGTCACAACAGGTAGACAGAGCCCATGGTGCTAGAAATGCAGGTAGTTCTGAGTCGCCATGTGTATGATGGTAATTACACAAGGGGCCACTGGAAGGGCAGCCAGTGCTCTTAACAGCTGAGCCATCTCTCTGGGCTCCTGCAAGAAAAATTTAAGGAAGTTTTGTTATTGTTATTTTCTTGTTTAGAATTTTGTACCATATGTTTTTAATCATATATATCCCCTTACCCAAACGTCTATCAGATCCACCCTCCACTCATATA
>LOEQ01016575.1:11031-22477 GCA_001685075.1 Bramus lutescens | reverse complement strand
GTCCTTCTCCATCTCTTCTGATTGATTTTAGTTTGAAGTCAATTTTATTAGATATTAGTATAGCCACACCCACTTGTTTCTTTGGACCAATTGATTTGAAAGCCTTTTCCCAACCCTTTACTCTTAGGTAGAGTCTGTCTTTGAGTTTGAGGTGTGTTTCTTATAAACAGCAGAATTTTCGAACCCATTTTCGGATCCATTCACTTAACCTATGATCAGGAATTTCTTTAAACAATAGTTTTAGAATTTAGAAAACAAAGGAAAGAATAGTTTGAGAATGCCTCCTTCCCTGTAAATAGAACACTTTGTATTTTTCCTCCTCAGCTTGATCCTTCTCATAATTAATCTATGTAAGAGTGAATGTTAATAACCACAGAACATAGTCAATACTAGGCTGTTTGATACTTCCTCTGGTAAGGAAATTAATCAAAATACTTCAATTTAGTCTCAGACCGAATTTTTTTGGACAAGGACAATATTAGCCACATTATTAGCCAAAGTATCACAAGAATGGTCTCTAAGCCACATACAAATATTCTTCTTGTATAAAACCTCTTGAGCCAGTCCCCCGCAGTTCAAATCACTCTTAGAACCACTTTCTTCCATGTTCCTACTAATATGTCCCTTTAAACCTCACTTAAAGTATTCAACTGCTTTTGTAACCCAAAGCGCCAAGTACATATTCCTCCCCCCAAAAAAGGTCTATCATACTTTAAACTAAAAATAGTTTAAAGACCAGGTCTATCCCAGAAATTCCCAACTCCCTGGTACCATTTCTCTCTTTGTTTCAGTTTCTCCTGCTGTGAATAAACACCATCACCACAGCAACTATTATAAAGAAAAACATTTAATAGGGATTGGTTTATAGTTTCCAAGGTTTTCTCTATCATTACCATGGCAGGAAGCACAGCAGCTTGCGTGCAGACATGGTGCTGGGAAAGGAGCTAAGAGTTTAAGTTTGGATCTTCAGGAGCAGAAAGTAAACTGACTTGAACATCTGAGACTTCAAATACCTAGTGAAACACCTTTTCCAACAAAGTCATGCTTCCTAATAGTGCAGACCCAAATAAGCCTATGGTTGCCATTTTCTTTCAAACCACAACACATGATCATCATTTACAATGCTATTTTAAAGTAAGAATAAGTTCTAAGAATCTAATGTCTAAAAATATGTTCTCTTTTTGACACAATCAAGAACAAAGATTGGAATATTACTATTTGTTAATGGTGGGAGAATTCTTAAAATAGGAGCTCAATGTAATAGTAATTGAGTTCCAAACCTTTCATTATGTCATTAACTTTTGAAAATCAATCAATAACCTTAAGGAACATTATAGGTAAGCAGAAGCAGGAACTTTGTCTTTATTCATGCTTGTTTTCTGAAGTTAGAAACATTTCTTTGATGATTCTCTTTTTTGCTCAATTTCTGTTCTCTCCCCGTATTTTAATCTCTATTTTAACATAGAGGAAAAAATGAGGTAAAGATTGTGAATAACTTTTCAAGATTATAGCCAAATTAAATTGCTAATGCCTATCTTTAACCTTAAAAAATTCTAAAAGTAATGAATAGAAAAGCCCAAGGTATGGAGGACCAAAAATGAGCCTATTTCCATCTTGACCTGAGTCAGAGAGTTGGAATTTACTTCTGTTCCTTCAAGGTTATTACCTCAAACAAAGATGCCACCTAGATTCAGATTAGATAGTCTGTTTTCTCACAGTTATTGTCAATAGGTGTTGCTAATATCCAGACATTGTATTTCAGGAATAGAGAAGTAGATGTGTTTCTTCCTCAAACAAAAATTTGAGGATCCAAGTAAATTCCACCTCCCTTAAGGAGATAACAATGTATCTCTCCCCCAGGGAGTGGTTTGCCTACAGAATGTTTTAGTCTAAGGTATGAGCATTACTTGTCTTGTTCTAGCAACAAAAATGTTTGCCTAAGAATATAGCCTACAACCTTCAGTGCTATGTTCATTTCATTGTATCATGTTAATGCAATTTTTTTTCCTACTCCTAACTTTTGGTGTCAGGGATATTTTAAACAATTGGAAATTAAATGCAGGCAATTTCAGTATTTACTGGAACAACCTCTTGATAATCTCTTATGTTTTCTGTTTATTATTTTTATTCAACATCTTAATATTCTTTACTAACTCTTCTAATCACCATGCTCCTATCCTGATAAGTGGTACTTTTTATCAAAGCTGCTGTTTGACACCAAGGGACTAAACAGTTTTCTCAGTGGTAAAGCTAATATGTAGTTCTTGCAAAGGACCTTAGCTTAATTTTCAGAATATGCTGTTGTCTCAAAATCCTCTGTAACTCCATTTCCAGGTGCCCAATGCCCTCTCTAGATTTGTAGGCACCAGGCATGTCTCTGGTACAAACCAGGCATGCCTGTGGTACAAACCAGGCATGCCTGTGGTAGAAACATGTTGATAAAACACAAATACATTAGAAGTAAAAATAAAGAATTCCCAGAATGTCTGGTATACCTCTTGAAATATTTTTAAGCTATGCAATTTCATTAGTATAATAAATAAATTATAACTCAGGAGATTAATTTTCAATTATTGTTTTGTAATTGTAAAATAAAGCAGTTATAATTAGTTAGATATATAGGTTAATCAAATTCTGTAAATTAAATAATAACTGGAAAATGGTAATGTAGGGGCAAATTACTAGGAATATATAGTTTTGGCAGTCAACATGATATTATTCTTTGCAATGATTCTAAGGAAGACCATTTCTGGAATCTTGCAGCTGTCTTTCACTATAATTTTCTTAAGGTTTCATCATTTTTTTCTGTCATTTGTCTTGACCTCACTTTACCCTTTACCTATATCCATTGGTACCTAAAATAATTTTACCATTTGTGTGTTTGTGAGCCATTGACTTAATACATTACACTCTTATAAAATAAGTATGTATTGATTAACTCAGGGATTATGGAATCAAAATTCCCAACATGGTAGTCATTTGGTTTTGCATTTTCTAAATGCAGTAGAAGAAAAAGAAAAGGGTGGAATTCCTAATGCATATTTCAATATATAGAGTATTAAATATATAAAAGAGCAAGATACAAGTCATTAAATATATAATGCCTATATTTAAGAACATTAGTAAATCATAATGAAAACAACACCCAATATTTTAAAGATGTGCACATATTTACATTATCATCATCATAATAACACATTCAACCCTATGCATTTTTTTCAGTACTTCTAAAGTACAAACTAACCTTTTGTCTAGGTGTAAAGTGTTCTCACGATTTTTATAATTTATTTTTAATTATATAATAAAATCAGATTTATTTTTATAGAGTACTTTAATAGAGATTCAGGGAGATACTGAGATAAATAATTCCACCATCAGGATGTTGAATGCTCAATTATTGACAAATAATTCCAAGAGCTCGAGAAATGGTTCAATCAGAAAAGTCCTTGCTATGTAAGTATGAGAATCTGAGTTTGGATCCCTGAAATTCACAGAGAAATTTCTTAATGTCTGCCTGTGATACTTCCAGTGGTGAGGTAGACACAGGAGGATCCCTGGGCCTTGATGGCTACACATTGAGGGCAAATTGTGTTCTATATTCCCTGAAGGACTTGTACTCAAGGAAAAACGAAAAGAATTATCTATTGTAAAATAGATTTATGAAGGTACTTTATGTTGATTTAGGTCTCTACATGGATGTACACCACAATACATGCATAAACACACAATAAGACATACACACACAAGACATATATTTATAAAATTTCTTAAAATAACTGTAGCTGAGGAGAAGTCAAATATTTCCTATTCTTTACTTAATAGAATATAAACTTACATGGATTCTTTCTTCTTGTGATATTGTCATATTGTTAATACTTTTTTGTTTTGTTGTTTTGATTTTTATTTTACTAATATTATTTATTCAAATATCTGATACAAAGGTACTTTATTATTACTTAGTGAGTCAGAATTTCTTTAGTCTCTTTTTCATCATCTTTGATAATAAACCATACACTACAATTTTAATTCTCATTTTATTAATATTTTTCTTTTCTTGTAAATTGATATTTTTTCATATAATTTATACAGATTGCAATTTCCACTCCCTCTACTCATTCCAGTTCCTCCCCAAATTTCTTCCCATTTTCCTCTATTTTAGCATGTTTCCTTTGTCTTATTAGGAAACAAAAGAGTAATAAGGAATAATAATGAAATCAAATAAATAAATAAAATAAATATGGTAAGATAAAACACACATACAAACTATTGATGAATCAAATGGAAATAAGGTAAATATATGTTAAAAGATATATGCATTCAATCACAGAAACAAATTGGAAGATATAAGTACATGATCACCTCAATAACTGAATTAAATTCTTTGAGACAATCCATAACCGCTGGATAACAAATTTGCCAAGGTAATAAAGGATACATCGACAAACCACAACATAATACTGGAAACCCATAGCCAACATAAGTGAAGATAAGCTCATGGTGATTATTATAAAATCAAGAAAAAGACAAATTGTTTTCTACTTTCTCCATACCTCTTGGTATTCTATATTCTAAATATCACTTATTAAGTGAAAATCCACAGAGTTGTGGTCTCAGTTCTGACTATCTGTACCCCAAATGCAAGGGAACTACAATTGTAAAAGAAAAATTATTAAAGCCTAAATCACACCTTGAACCCCACACATTGATAGTATGGGAATTTAATACCCTACTCTCCTCAATGGACAGGGCGTTCAGACCAAAACTAAAAATCAGAAAATGAGGTTAACAGACATTATGACTGTGGTGGCTTGAAATAAAATGGTCCCTAAAGGGAGTGGCACTATTAAAAGGTGTTACTTGGTTTGAGTAGGTGTGGTCATGAAACTTAGTAGAAATCCAGAAATTAAAATCTCAACTTGTACTTTCTACCTCAATCCAGATTTTTACTCATGATTTTAAAGTTATTTTACATACTATTTTTAATAAACCCTATTTTATAATTTTTCTACTCTTTGAATTTTTTCATTGAAATTCAGTTTTCTATAGCAGTGCCATCAAGTTTGTCACAAAATTGTCAACCATTATCACTGCATTAGTTTTGATAATTTGACATAAACAATCCAAACACTGAACAAAGTATTTTTTTTAGTTTCTTCATTGTTCAGAGGAACAGAAAGTTTGCTGTGAGTTTATGTCTCTTAGAAAAAGTCAAATAGACTATATCAATTAAGTCTTTGCAACACAACTGCCTAAAAGAAAGATTTGAAAGGAGGGAACAATGAACGTGCTAGGATAAATGGAAGAAAAGCTTATGGGTCTTCAGCCTTACAAAGCTATGAGCAACTGGGGAATCCTGAGAGCTGTTATAAATGATCTTTCCAGGGAAGTACCAATCTAATTTGTTATCCAATATCAATTGATCAAGTCCATGCATACAGTTAACATCATATGGACTCAGCAGGTTGTATTAATATATGTTATATGTGCCACAGCAGTCAAAGAAGATGCCATGAATTCAAGAGTGAGCAATGAAGAGCATAGGAAGGTTAGAAGAGAGAAAACGCAGTAACAAATTATTTCGCCATATCTTATAATTTGAAAAATATAAAACCATTGCTATTCTTCACCCAAACCAAACAAAAAGCTTCCTCTTCGTTCATGATCAAGAATATCAGAATGTACTTATGCAGCAACGACTTATCTAGTAAACATTATGTCTATAATTATAATTCTTTGTGTTGAATAGACTTTTTATTTTATCTCAGAATCCTTTTTGTGTTTGCTTTCTAAGTATGCTTTATTATAAAATAAGTTTTGTACATTCTTTTTATTGTAATTGGACAGAACAGTCTACAGGAGGAAAAGAAATGGCACTTTATCCAGTATCAGCAATTTCTCCTAAACAGGCACTCTATTAACCATAGTCTATCCATTTGGAGATTTATAAAGCTGCATCCAGTCACGGAAGTCTTGAGTTCTTCACATTAACATTTAACAAGCAATGTAAGGAAGTGGCTGATCCTAATTATTTGTAGCATATTTGGAGAAGTCCACATTAGGATTTAGCCCTCAGTGTTGGACTTTAATTTTAATTATCAGACAAAACATATATATGTTCAATTTTATCTCTTATAGTGAAGCTAGTAATATCATACCTTAAATAAATGACTTTAGAAAACAATATCTTTAGCTAATTCTAGTAAACATTCTAATTCTCCTCTAAAACTTCTTGCACACTTATAAATGTATGTCTACTTAGAAGGCAACTAAGTTACAGATATTTCATTTGATTGATAAAATGCTATCAAATCTTGATAAAACCATTTTTTCTAATAATCTTATTGTTCTGCAATGTCTTGATCACAAACCCAAGCTCTTGTCCAGCTGAACTCTGCTTGAGTCTGATTGTATATGAAGCAGTTTTCTTTTAACCGCGGCATGACCAGCTTCTTTGGTTTTATACAAACTTAAAAGCACAAGTAACCATGCACTGAAAGTGTCAGTTTGATATTGTTACTCTTTCACTCAACTGTGAAGTGGGTCAGGAAAGATTGTGAAGCATATATACATACATAGACACAAATATATGTGTGTGTGTATAAGTTCAGGAAATTATGACTGCAGTACTAAAATGGCATGTTGTTGTGAAATTCATATTGTTTCATAAGTAATGTTTGGCAAGAACAATTAGTCAGTCTTAATGTCATTTCCGTGGAACACATAATTGATATCTTGAAGCACTAATGAACTCTCACATACATGACTGCCTAACCATGAGTTAGGGTTCTCATCATCTGAGGCATTTTCATATAAAACAAAGTAGTTAGATGGAATCATTTATTTGGTTCAAGATTAGGATCTTGATTATTGGGGATAATTCCTACTTATTTTTATACAGATGTAGAAGGTAATATACAATCATGTTTCTACAATTAGGTGCATGCAAAATAATATAGACAGATTCATTTTCCTTAGACTGTCAAATAACTGTTATAGAGGCAGAAAATAATCATTAAAATGGATTTCACCTAATATCTAAATCTTGTTTTTTTTTTAAAAAAATTGTATGTGTGTTTTTGTTTGTGTGTGTAGCTACAGAGAATAAAATATTGTTTTGTATGTACTAGAACTACTCATATAAGCAGTTCTGAATCACTTAAAATAGGTGCTAGGAACCAACATCTGATCCTTTTCAAGAGAAACACATGTATTTTAGAGCTGAGCCATTTCTCTGCCTCCTCAATTCATAATTCTTCAATAAAAGAAGTAACCCTTTTGAGGAAAAAAGGGTCTGATTGAAAAATTGATTAAAAAATACACAACATGAGTGTGAAACATTGTGCAATTACAAAAAATGAAATATTCCTTTCTTTCAGAAGAAATAAAGCATTAAGACAATAGCTGAAATACATGGAGGAGCCAAAAAACAATTGAAAAAGAGCTGTACATATGTCTATCTTAGGGTCCTCGTTGTTATGTAGGTTCCCTGGAATTGTGATTTGTAGGCTGTTTTTTTTTCTTTTTGCATTATGTCTAAAAACCACTTATGAGTAAGTACATATGATATTTGTCCTTATAGGTCTTGGTTACCTCACTCAATATAATGTTTTCTAGATCCATCCATCTGCCTGCAATTTCAAGATGTCATTTTTTTTCTGCTGTGTAGTACACCGTTGCATAAATGCACCACATTTTACTTATCTGTTCTTCAGTCTAGCAGCTTGTAGGTTGTCTCCAGGTTCTGGATATGACAAATAATGCTGCTATGATCACAGTTGAGCACATGTTCTTTTGGTACGACTGAGCATCCTTTGGGTATACACACAAAAGTTGTATTGGTGGGTCTTGAACTTACATAGATCTATCTACATGGGGCAGTAGAAAAAGACAAGATCTCCTGAGTAAATTGGGAGCATGGAGACCATGGGAGAAAGTTGAAGGGCAGGGGAGAGGAAGGAAAGTGAGCAGATAGAAATGTATAGCTCAATAAAATCAATAAAAAAATAGGCAAAAGAGTAACTATCCACCTGAAATACATCTCTTTACATCTTGAAAATGTAACGAACTTAACTACAATCTTGATTGTTATAGATGAGAAGTAACCTGTATTTCCTAATTATATATTACATTTTTAAATGAGCTTCACAAACACAATGCCTTAATCAAAGGCAGATATATACATATAACATGATTGACCTTAAATTTGTATCAACTAATAAAGATCCATACAAAAAAATGAAAAAAAGAACTGTACAACCAAAGATGAAACAGCTTTTCAAATTAACTAGTAATATCTCATTGTTTATAGGGTAGCATAAATACCCAGGGGTCCATATGATTTAAACGACAGTTCAATACATTATAAAATGATAAAGAAAAGGTATTTGTTTTACACAAAATTTCACATCATAACTCCTGTTCATACTATGATCTAGTTTTCGAACAGTTACCTTCTTTTTAATCATAAAAAATTTTAAAAGATTAAAAGGAGTTAGTTCACCCTAGAAAAGCCGTTTCTCAGACACTTGAATAAGGTCAACATTAACACAAGTTATGCGGGTGGTCTGACCTTTGATGTTCTTTGAGAAAATTGCACTTTACCACTCTGATCTTCCTTCCAATCACCTACAACCCTACTCTTATCATGAGAAAAACATCAATTTCCAATTTTGTTTCTGAGAACTATTAAGGTTATGACAACAAAGGAAGTTTGAGGATTTGTCTCAGTCAGAAGTAGCCTAAGGTAACATGACTAAACTAAATTAAAAGCTTTATGGTGGTATCTAGGATGGGATCCTAAAACAAACAACAAAAAAGGACAAAAAAAGGCATCTGCACAAATTCCAATGAGTAGCAGTTGTTAAAAACAGTAGGCAAAAACTTATACACAAATTCTAGGAATACGCTGTTTGAAAAAGGATTTATAACACTGCAGAGTTATTCTAAGTCTGTAACTCTTTAAATTTTTCTTTAAACCTAAATAAAATGTACTAAAAATTCCGCTTTGAAAATATTCATATATTCTTAGGCTGAGTACTTCATTAATAGGTAAGAAACCTGAATCACACTTCAAATTTCATGTACGTATCTTTATTAAATATACACATGCCTTATATAGGGTATCTATTGCTATGTTGAAATATAGCAATATGAACATCAAATGTACAACATATGATAAAAGCAACTTTGTAAGCAAAGGGTTAATTTCAGTTTATAATTCCACACTACAGTCCATCATTAAGTCAGGACCATAATTCTATCAAGGCAGGACGCAGAAGCTGATGTGATTCAGAGTTCATGGAAAAGTCCTGTTTGATGACTTGTTCCATAATACTTTGTTCAGTTAGTTTCTGTACACAACATAGGGACACCTAGACAGGTGTGGCAGCATCCACAAAATTCTGGGTCCTTTCACCACAGTCGCTTATTAAGAAAACACACTGTGGGGGGCTGGAGAGATGGCTCGGTGGTTAAGAGCATTGCATGCTCTTCCAGGGGTCCTGAGTTCAATTCCCAGCTACCACATGGTGGCTCACAACCATCTGTAATGAGGTCTGGCGCCATCTTCTGGCCTTCAGGCATACACAGAGACAAAATATTTTATACATAATAAATAAATAAATATCAAAAAATAAAACACACTGTTAGCTTGCTCACAGGCCAATCAGGATCATTTTCTCATTTGAGGTTCCCTCTTCCCAACTGACTCTAGCTTGTATCAAATTAATAAAAGTAGTCAAACAATGCAAATCAACATTCTATAGTCTGCACCATAAAGAGTTCATTTACCTTATTATTTTATTAGAAAGTTCAAAAGATACAGAAAAAGAAAGAGGAAGTAAGCACTAAAGAAATATACAGAAAGAAATAAGATGTATATTGTAGGGTTTGGAGGGAAGAACTGAAAGCAGAATATCATATTAATGACAAAATTAAAATGAATACTTTTAAGAGACAACAAAAGAAGTAAAAATGTATATTTTAATTTAAGAAAAAATAGTAATGATTTTCATATTTTATTTATCTTTATCTGAATTAAGAAAAAAAATTACTAACACTAGATAACCTAACCAATTTTCAAAACATATGATAATGAATCACTAAGAAAACAATCCATTAGGCTCCTAGACCACTGACAATAAATGAGAATTTCTATTGTTTATAAAATTCTCACAGATATTTGTTTGTGATGGGGTTCTAGACTTTGCCATTTTAATATGGAATGATGTCTCTTTTTAATTTGCATTTCCTTGATAAAATTATCCATGGTACTTTCCACATGCTTGTTTTATATCTTCTTATCATCTTTGCTAGCATTGTCTATTAAGGTCAATTTTTCATCAGAGTATGTGTTTGCTTAGCTTAAATTTTAAGGGCTCTGGGATAATATAACTTCATCAAATATGTCTTTGTAAATGCATTTTCTAGACTGTGGCTTCACTTTTTATTCTTTTCTTGTTGATATTTCAGAAAGAAATATTTAATTTTAATGAAAAAGTTCTATTTATTAGTTTTTATTTCATGGATCACACTTTTTTGTCTTACAATAAAAGAAATTATTTCTATATTTTCTCTTGTCTTATCTTCAAGGAGTTCTAGAATTTCTGCATGTAATGTTTAGGATGATGATCCCTTCTGAGTTCGTTTTAAAGGTTATAGAATCTCTGTTTAGATACTTACTTTTCACATGGCTGTTCAGTTTCTTCAAGCAACATCTACTGATGAGACTATTGCCTTTGGTTTTGTGTGTGTCAAGGATCGATTAGCTTTGTCTGAATATTTATTCAGGCTTTCTAATACATTCCGCAGATATAGCTTGGCTTAAGATCAATCTTAAAGTCAGAGAATATTAGACCTCCAACTTTGTTCTTCTCTGCTAGTAATCTTTTCAGCAGTGTAGGCCTTTTATATAAGATTGAACATGGTCTATGGCATAGGCATGTCTGATTCTTTTTATTTGCCAAAGAAATTGCAATTCATTACTTTGCTGTCCATAGATTACCTTTCTGGAGCTTAACGTAGGTTTACATGGAAATTGTAGATTATATGCGGAAGAACTCAGTCTCAAAAGCACTGACTCTTCTTCGTGAATATGACATATCACTCCATTCTGCTATTTCTTTCACTTGAAGTTTATTGTACTCATGTTAATCTTATAGTTTTTTATCAAAAGATACATAATTATTTCATTGGGGGTAGCACAGTATAAAGTATATTGTTTTAAAATAGTATACTTGTACATATTGATTCTCACCCTTAAAGTTTGCTCAACCATGCCTTAGTTCCTGGAAAGACCTAGGCATTTTCCTTTTGTATTTATTGCAGAGTTGATCGAGTTGTCTAAAAAATATATTATTTCTACCTTCTCTGTTCATATCCATTTTATTTACTTTTCTAATTTTTATTTTATGACTTTATATATGTGTGTATATATATATATATATAT
>LOEQ01016574.1:0-12946 GCA_001685075.1 Bramus lutescens | reverse complement strand
GAGAGAGAGACCACGCCCCAATGGGCTGGTATCTTAGCGGCTATTGGCTGAAGCAGCGGAAGGAGCTCCCAAAACAGAGCACATACAAAGGCTCCAAGTCAAAAGCCCTGATGTCCACATACCCTGTAATGATATGCCCTGGAGGATCACTGTTTAGACTCTTAACAAATGTTTCACTCCCTCCTCACATGCCTCACTCCTAATCTCATGTGTACAACCAGGGAGAAATGTCTCCCCAAGGAGACCATTGCTGTCATGAGTTCCTCATCTTCTCCCTACCGGACACTCACAACTATTTTTGTTACTCTTAACATTTTACCTCCAGCTCCACAGAACCATAATCTCTCCTCCCTCCTCCCACTGCCATAAACTCTCCACTATGCCCTAAAGATCTTAGGACTTGTCAACAGGTAAGTTGGTTCTCACTGCATCCTCCACCATGCCCCTCACCTTCCTTCCTAACTCTAATTTAACAGCACAGCTGTCCAGCAGCTTCACCTTACTCTTCCCATCCATTCCTCATGCTCTGGGGCTCTGTAAAGTTAGTCTCCTTGTAGAAACTTTCATATCTTTTCTCTTTCCTATCAAAATAGAACTTAACATTGTCAGTTCATTTCCATACTCTAGCAGACTATGCCTCTGCCAGACTGACCCCCTCCTGGTCTCTCTAAACTCTGTTACTTCTGATCCTATGTTATCTTCAAGGGAAGAACTCATTTTGAAATTCATTTTCTCTAACCTGCCTATCTACCTATATCAATACCCAAGATCTTGCCTGTCTCCTCAGACTCTTGGTAATCTATTTTGGACCCTCTGAGGAATTTTATTCCCTTGTAGAATCATGAATAACATTCTTCATGCCCTCCCAATTCCCTCACAGCTGCTCTTTCCTAGTCCTTTGCAACAACTCTTCTTATTCACTTGATGCTAGAATCCCTGGGCCTTGGTCCTTAGATTCCTTCCACCATTGTTTATTCCCTATATGACCCTCTCAAAGTCTATGACAGGAACATCCTATATATTTTTGTCATTTGGTAGATAAACACTAAATTTAGATATTTACCACACAAAATGTGTCTTGTCAAATGTGAAGGCTGTAAAGAAAATACTTTTGAAAATTGTCATAGTCCATTCTGTGCTGCTATAATGAGTATTTATGATTGGTGTCTTAGTTAATTTTCTTGGTGCTGTGAAAATACCCTGGCAATAAAAGCAACTTGAGGACAGAAGAATTTATTTTTGCTCAGGTTTGTAGGGTAAGTAAGAGCAATCACAATGGGAAAGCCAAAGTAGCAGGCTTTGAAGCAGCAGTCACATTGTATCCACAGTCAAGAGGAGACTGGTATGGCTTGTGTGCTTAGTCAACTTCCTACTTTCTGTGTATTCCAGATTCAATCCCAGTAAATAGTGAAAGCCTACCCAGTTACTCAGATTGAATAAATCATTCCCAGGTATGCCCACCTGACTTGATAACCTCTTACCAGTGTGGTTCAGATCCTATCAAGTAGACTGGGAGCACTAACCTTCACAACTGGGTAATTTATTATGAACGAGGATTTTTTCAGCTCTATATGCTGAAAAGTACAAGATTGAAGGGCTGGAATCTAGTGGGGACTTTTTCCTGTAGCATGCCATGGCAGAAAGGCAAAAGGGCAAAGGAAAATGAATGAACAAGAGATAGAACACACAATCTCAAGATCTGTTATTACTGCTATGGTTTCCTTTATAAGCATGAGCTGCTCATTGCCTAATTACTCATATCAAATGACCTAATTTTATCTGTTGCACTAGGAACTGAATTTCTATAATTTGCTTATATGGATGGCACCTAATGTGAAAAATAGTAAAGTACCTCAATAATTTCTGTATCAACTACTGAGATAATATTGTAGATATATAAAGCATATTGTTAAAATATTTTAACTTGTTTTAAATATTTAAGTGGTTCCAAGAATATTTTCAGTATTGATTCCTGGCTCATGTTTCTGTTGGGCAATATTGGTTTATACCTGTCCTAGCTTAACTGTCAACTTGATACAGTAGAATCACCGATAAAAATAGTCTCAATTGAATATTGCCTTTCTCAAGTGGTTTGTGGATCTGTCTGAGGGGTTGTTTTGCCTTCCTAATTGTTGTAGGAGGACCCAGTTCATGTGGGTGATGCCATTTTCTGGGCGGGTGGTCCTGGGATGCACAAGGAAGAAAAAGAAGCATAAGCTTGTGAGCAAGCTAGTCAACAGCCCTCACTGATTCTGCTTAAGTTACTGACCTGACTGCACCCAGAGATGAACTGTGATCTAGAAATGTAAGCCAAATATACAGAGTGCTTTATCTCAGCAACAAAGGCAAAGTAGGAAATACATTAACAGATTCAGTCCTATGAGTCCATACTTCAGGAAAAAAAACCTCCTCAACATCATGATTTGAATATCTAAATGCCTCCTTGTACCAACCATATCCAAATCCTAAGTTGGTTTCTGCCCATTAAACCACACAGGACTCAGAGGATCCAGCCAAAGCTAGACCTTACCTGAAAATCTGAAGACTAACTTTCATGGTACTAAAAGACACCATGAAAACTTCTAAAAGAGGAAGGCAACTAGCAGTCCTGTCCATCTATGATACACTTAAGAACCACAGCAACAGTGGTACACACAACGTGGCAGTAACCAACATCTCTATGAATGGTCTTAAGACCTGTTCAAGCCCAGCCAATTCCTCAGGGTGAGCGAAATCATAATCTTGAAGAAACTTTGACTACCAATTGATGAATAATCATAATCAGCACAATCCCTAACTACATTCTAAATAAGTGTCCTCACACCATCAAATAAGTATTATTCTCACCCCTCATCAAGGAAACTTCTCTTTACATCAGGAGATCATTACAGAAAATGACAACAAATCAAAATGCCGAGTTGAGCAGCCCAGTCTCAGCTGATACATCTCTAACAGAACTTGTACCTATGGCCTTGCAGACTATGCATTGGAAGTTCCCCATGACAAGAGCAAAGGTTCATCCTAGAATGTCTGTTTCCCTCACATACCCACATCTCATCTCTCAACAAACACTGATAAATTCTGTCCTTAAGATAATTTTAAATCAACATTTCAATGCAGTGGTCTTTGGAAATAGAAACAAAGAAGGGGAAAAAAGCACAACACAAGAGTTAACCTAAGAGTCTTTCATAAGTTAACCATTCTATATGGAATATGGTTGCTTGACCATGTGAGAAGCTTGTGGAATATTATTGCTATCCCCCTGCTCTAGAATAAATAAGAAAACATTCTCCCATCAACTCTAAATTCCCCTCCCTAGTTGCCAAATGTTGATGCTAAATTGAGCTTATGATATCCTAAGCAGGTAGGATTCCAAAGGCCTGTAAGTGAATGCAGTCATCACAAAAGTATCTGAAATGGCTGAAACAGGAAGCGAAGCAATCCAGCTTCAAGTGGTATATGTAAAGTATTTGACAGAACAGCCTGCATACAGTGGTATGCTGAAGTGAGCTCCTTTCTGCCCACGAGAACCGATCCATACACATCTCCATGTATCTCCTGTCATGAGTGAGAGCACACTGGTGTACTTCTGTCATGGACACCAAAAAATGCTATGAACCATAGAGCTTCCTCACTCCCCACCTCAGACCCAATTGTTAATAATTTGCCACCATATCAGCTGTTACAAGATCCTGTTTCAATAACGCCCCAGCTCATCATTGAAATGTAGCTATATTAGTTTTGTTTGTTTGGTTTAGTTCAGTTTAAACTTTATCTTGTTTTCCATGTCAAAAGCTCTTTCATGTTTTCCCCATGGCCTAGAGCATCCTGCTGCTTATCTGAATTATTAGTATTCATTTCTTACACCTTAGCTCAAATATCACCCTCTATTCAGTCTAGCTCTATTTTTACACTCTCTCATTGTGCACATGTAATTATGTAACTGATATTTATTTTTCCACCTGGTGTAATATTGTTCTAAGAATATAATTCAGGTCTAGTTTTTCTCACCTATATAGTCTCTGTACTGACCTGTGTCTGAATCTGAATATCTGAACAAAACATTGCTAATCAAATATTTAAACTCTTAGTACCATCATCACATAAGTAAAACAATTGTAAGAAAATTTAAAAGGAGGTCTCATGGTTGAAAAATGTATGGAGTCTCACTGGGAGGACACAGGATTTTATGGGTATGATGTAGGTGGTTCATCTGTCTGTGTGTTACTTTCATTGGTTAATAAAGAAACTGCCTTGGCCTTTGATAGTACAGCAGCTTAGATAGGCAGAGTGGACAGAACAGAATGCTGGGAGAAAGAAAGTAGAGTCAGGCAGACGCATGAAGCTCCAGCCCAAGATGGATGTGGGTTAGAAGCTTCCCAGTAAGCTATGACCCAGTGGTGATACATAGATTCCTAGAAATCGGTTAAGCAAGATGTGAGAATTAGACAAGAAGAGGCTAGATATAATGATCCAGGCAGTGCTTAAATGAATACCGTTTCTGTGTTGTTATTTCGGGGTATAAGCTAGCAGTACAAGAGCTGGGCCAGATGAAAAGCAGGCCCGCTCCCCCATAACTACATGGGTATACATCATCCCCAGCATTATCCCTTGATTTCTAACTGTCATCCAGCACAATCTAACTACAAGAAGTTGAAGAAATTTTTTCCAGATGAGTACCAAGGATGAAAAAGGTATTATCTGGTTGAGTATCTACCAATACCTTCCAGTCTACCTTTCTGGACACCAAATATCACTAATTCTTCATCCCTGAAAGAAAATGCTTTTTCACCACAAGGAAGCAACCTGGAGTTTTCAGAGGCTTGACATTCAGCTCTGAGTCCTTATCTGATGCCTTAGTGTCACTATCAGATCGACTTGTGGCTTCCGGTGGCCTAGTTTTGTGAGAACCATGTACAAAAGTTCCTGCCTTCTTCCATAGAGCACACAGTATGCAATAGAAACACAGGGACACCTCCATCAGTGAAAGAGGAAAGGAGACAAAGCAGTCACTTCCATAGAAGGTGCAGAGCCTGCTGTGGGTGGAAAGTTCTTTCTAGGGGCCACTTTCTTCTTCTTAATGTCTCCTGGGAAGTATTTGACTGGCTCTACAGTTGCCTCTTGCTATTATCCTCACTGGAGGCTACACAAGTTGTTCAGGTCACTTCCTGCAGGTTATTTTACATTTTGAACATTCAAATAAACCCAGGCTCATAGTTTATTCAGTAAAGGAATTTTCTTTTAAAATTGGTATTTCTGATTTATTTGTTTTCAATAATTCTACATGCCAATAACCACATTCAAACTCTCTTTTTATTCATGGTTCTAAAGCATACTTTGTTTTCTTACCCCTTGCTTTAGTTTGTCAATGGTGACTGCTCTGGATTATCTAGCAAATAGGGTAGGTCATGAAAGACAGATCCTTAATAGATCCTTTGCTGTAATGACAATTCTTGTTGGAGATTTAGATCAAAACGAAAATTCCAAACTATGATTTCTTATTGCAAACATGATAGTTGTTTTCTTAGTTCAATGCTTTTTTGCCTTAATGTTTAAAGGTAAACAGAACCACTAACATAATACTATCTCTGATCTTCTTTACCTGGAGCTACAACACTTAGTAGTACATGATCTAGTTATCCTTGGTAGTGGGTCTACCATTACATAAGATGTGTTCCTACATGCATCACTTACATAAATGGCATCATGCTGTCTCAGTAGAAATCTTTAGAGACGCAGCACTTGCCCTCTTTCTTGTTCTCTGTTTTTCTGTTGACTAATAGATCACTTTGCCCCCTGATATCTGGAGAATCTTCCCTTTCATTTCTAACCCCAGGTGCTACCATCTTAATTGAAGCTGTCCTATTGTAACTAAAGTAATCTCTCCTTACTAGTCTCCATGTCTATAAAATGCACCATATCCCTTTCTCTGATACCTGTAAACATTCCAACTTCAGTTTTTATTAATAGTATTTGGATTATTACTTTACTTTGCAGTTAAAGTTCAATATTCATTGCCATCTAATGTCATTTCTAAGACCCCCTAATCATCAGATGTTGGGCCAAAATTATCTTAGGGGCCTGTACCTTGAAGCCTATTGGCAATAAAATCGCCTGGCTCGAGTCTGAAGGATAGTTTCAAAACTAGGTAGATGCCCTTCCAGCCAGAGGAAGGACTTGGATAACTCTAATCAGCTGGAGGTACCCCTGTGTCACATAATGCCATTTAGTCTATATAAGCTGATGCTCATAGTAATAAACTGAGTTCCTGCTTTGACACGACTCCCTATTGTGTCTGATTGTCCTGGGTTGTGGAGCTGCAGAACAGGTGGATCATGCACTCACCTTCTACTGGGGAATAAGTCTAAGGAGGCCTGGCAACTGGTGCCAGAAAATGGGGCTCAACTGGTCCCAGGGCTAAGCAGTCAGTCAAGATGAGTGGGACCCCACAATGGGCACTTCACACACACAAAAAAATGACCCAGTGCTTAAGACACTGAGATATATGATACTCTCCCAAGGCCTGGAATTGTCAGGCCACAATGCAATACATACATGGGAGGATATAATTACCCTGGCCCCCTGGGTACCCCCTGGGAATCTTTTCTCATGGGATACATGGAAGCATGTAGAGACTCTGGCCAGAGAAAGGGAAAAACATAGTATTATGTTTGATATACCCCCACCATTGGGGTTCTATCCCACTATTGTGGTCTTCAAGGCATGTTTTCATCCTGCTGCTCTGCCTCCCCCAATGAAGGTTAGGAAAAGGTCAGAGACCAGGAGAGTTCTAAAGAATCCAAAAATAACCAGCTGGCTAGAAGGGCAAAAGAGGAGACAGCTGAGGAGCAGAAAAAGGTCAAAGATTTGAAGAGGTCTGAAGAATCTAAAAGTAACCAATTAACCAAAAGAATGGGAAAAAGTAGTCAGATTATGGGGAAGAACAAAAATGGGTGCAATTGACTGAAGAGCAGTCCCGAGGGAAGGAATATGGCAGGCAGAGGCAAAGACAGAAAGGAAAGTAGATATTGCCTGTGAAAAGGAGCAGCCGCTTCCTTGTGCCCCCAGCCACCCTGTAAAGGATAAAATGGGAGAGGGGAATAGGACAAATGATAGGGTTCCATCCTTGCCTGAAGGAAATAAATATACCAGCCTCCAGGAGAAACTGCAAAGTTGGGACTCTCACACAGAGGAACCTAGTGTTGTAGCCTCCTAGGGATCCAAACTCTAATTATGCCAAGGCCTATAGGGCTAAGGTTTACAGACCCCAAGTCTTCCTGGTCAATGTTACCCCTGGCCTTAACTTCCTCCTAGCCTGGTATCTTTGAGAAGCAAAGGACCTGAAAGAATTGAGGAAGGCAGTGGCCGAGGATGGCCCCAACTCCCGTTGGGCCATGACTCTCCTTCAAGAGGTAGCCTACCATCCTTGTGTCCCCAAGGACTGATAGGATCTGGCTAAGTCCACCCTGGTGGGTGGGGTCCCAATATGTTATATGGATGGTTTTTGTAAGGAGGCCTGTCATACTAGGGCAGAGTTCAATAGAGCGGCCGACCCCCCAATTCCCATCACTTTTCCAATGCCAACTGGTATGGGGGGAAGGCTTTTCCACTGGGGTCCAACAAGCCACAACTGTAGCTCTTCATCAGGACCAAGTTAGACAAGCAGACCTGGAGGCCTGGGACAAGCTAGAGGAGGGACCCACGGAATCACCTATAGCTGGCACAATGAAAAAACCATGGAGTCACTTCCTGACTTTATTGCCCATGTGCAGACAAGCCTTGAGAGGAAATTGCCCCCGTTGGGCTTAGAGACCAAATTACTAAACTCCTAGTCTGGGAAGGTATGAACCAAGATACTAGGATGGCTTGTGCTGGCCTTAGGGAAGGGTCCATGAGTCAATAGGTTGTGGCACCACAGAATGTGGGGACACAGTCACATACCAACCAGACTTGTGGCAGCCCTTCAAGCCCAGATCCAAACTCTAACCCCTTCTATTACTTAAGCCCTGGAAGCTGAACAACAAAAGCAAACACCTGGGAAATGTTTCCTACGCAGTCAACTGGGGCATTTTAAGAGAGATTTCCCACAAAAGGGCAATAAGACCCAGTGCAGAAGGGAGCACCTCCATCTCCCTGCCCTTGCTGCCACAAGGCATGCCAAGCAATCCCCTCCCATCTAGTTTAAAGGTTGATTTGCAAATGGGTTTTCTATTTTTTTTGTCTGAGCCCCAATGAAGAGAATTGTAAAGTTTGCCTTTTTCATTCCTACAGTTAACTCCTCTCAACCTGACGAGTGATATGAATGAACCATTCTCCCACAGGGTATGGCCAATAGTCTAGCCTTTTGCCAACAATATATGTATAGTATCCTCTCTCCTTATTTTGGCAAAGATATTACCCTCCTATATGTTTTAATGGATGATCTAATCATTGGGCATTTGGAGGAATCTGGGCTAACTCCCTGGGTAACCACTATTGTTGATAACCCCCAACAACATGGCTTTAAAATAGCCCCAAACAAAATACAAAAGGTATCTCCAATTCATATATTGGTAGCCCAATTAACACTCACTCAAGTAAAAGCGAATGGACCCCAATTAATCCTGCCTCAGCCTCTTTATCAGGGTTACAAAAGATACTGGGAGAAATGAACTGGGTAAGGCCCTGGTTGCCTGTAGAGACTGGGAGACTAGATATGTTATATGATCATTTCCTTGCCCCCTGAGGGCCATCAGGCACTCATTGAATTCATCATGTTTCTTTGGTGAGATATAATCCTAACATTCCAATCCAAGCCTGGATATTATTAGGGAAAAAGACCATGCTGGCTTCCATTGTTCCACAGTCACAACCCTGAGAATGGATACACACCACCCTGGGGAACACTCCCAGAGTGTATTCTCTAGTTGATCAAATAGCTGATATGATCATAAAAATCAGGGATTTGTCCCTCTAACTTATGGAAAAGATAGCTCTAAATTGATAATTTCATTCAAAATTAAGAATTTAGAATGGGCGGCCAGACATTGGTCTCGATTGAGCCTCACCCTGGAGGGATTTCTGGGGACCCTGGACACCCACTTTGGGAAGTCCCAGTTAGTGAAACTGTATCAAGAACTATACTGGAAAGTCCCCTTAATCTTTTCTATGAGGCCCCTGACCCAAGCATTCACTGTTTGCACAGATGGTGGGAAGAATGGGGCCAACTTTGTAGTTTCCCCGCAAGGGGGACCAAGACAAAGATTACCAAAATTCTCCCTTTGTGGGGAATCTGCTCAATATAAGGAATAATGGCCATATATATATTGCTCCACAAGAGGTCCCAGAACCCCACAGCCTCTATTCAGACAGCTCTTATGTGGCAAACCTACTGCCACACTTACCCTATGCCTATATCAGATTGGATGTTAATCCTATTTCTGCCTTGATGACACAACTCGGATTGCTCTTAGAAGGCAGAAAAAAATCCACATATAGTCAACATCTCAGAGGACACCAAAACCTCCTTGGCCTCATTTCCCAAGGAAACGCTGCTGTGGATGCTGCAGCTTCAGAGGCCTGTCTCATAGAGGTCTCAACTCTGCCCACACAAAATGCTACCCAATTGCATGACTTAACTCATGTTAACTGAAGAGGACTCAAATACCCCCAGATTCCTACAACAGAATTAAAGAGAATTGTTCATACGTGTAACACTTTCCAACAGTTTCTCTGCACCTCCCCTCCTTTACAAGGGCCAGGGGTGAACCCAAGAGGGTTAGGATCCAATATCATCTGGCAGACAGATGTAATACATTACCCTCCATTTGGCAAATTAAAATATATGTTTGTGACCATAGACACGTACTGTAAGGCATGGTGGGCTACAGCCCCCTCAGCAAAAAAGGCAACCCATGCCAAAAGCCAGTTCTTACAAAGTTTTGCTACATTGGGACTACCACAACAGGTCAAGACTGACAACGGCCCTTGTTTTATAAGTAAAACATTAAAATAATTCTTCCAGACATGGAATATATCCCATACCACCAGGATCCCATAAAATCCTCAGGGTCAAGCGATTGTCAAAAGATGTCACCAATATCTCAAAGAGGACCTTATGAAACAAAAAGATGGAGAAGTCTCCCCCATCTACAACTGCAAAAGGAATTATTAACTATCAATATTTTAAATTTTCAAAAATCAGATCAACAAAATAGATTCCAGAAACATTGGGGTTAGATAGAAGGATCCTCTCACTAACTAATGGAGGGGCCCTGATCCTTTGTTGACACAGGGCTGAGGATATGGATTTGTTTTCCAAACAAAGGGGAAACACCTATATGGCAACCTGCTCATAACTTAATATTCCTTGCCTCCCCTCAGGACAATGGGGAAGACCAAGATGATCAATAAAGAAAGAAAAAGATTATGGTACAAAACCCTTAAATTCAAACACAAGAAAAGAAAAATCACCACTCCCTTGAGGAAAGTGTTGCCTGTTTATCTATTTCAGATGGCTCCCCTGGTGGTAATCATGTTAAATCTTCTCATGGGGATCAAGGTCCATGCAACAAGCCCCCACCAAGAACAGAAGGTGACGTGGATCTTGTCGAGTGCTGGCACTGGAAAGATTCTAAACCAGACTTCTCAGGTGATGACAATCTGGATGTGGTGGCCTGACTTGATGTTTGACCTCTGCAATTTGGTGCAACGGAGCTGGGACGTGGAAGATTGGATTCCAGGGACCAAATGGAGACCTGAATGTGGAGGCTCTCAGTGATGCACCCTACCCCAGGCATCTTACCCTAATGAGCTTGGGTGTACTCATGTCCTTAGGAGACACACCCTCCTGCACACACCTTTTTATGTATGCCCAGGAAACAACTGGACTGCCTCTGCTATTAGAAACTGGTGTGTGTGTGGGGGAGACTCTTGATTACTATTATTCTTTCTGGGGATATGATCAGACTGGGACTGGACACTGTATAAAACAACGTGGAGATATAATGATCTCCAGGGTCTCTCAGGTACCCAGAACCCCCTGTATGGAAGATGCACTCAATTTAGATGTAACCCTCTGATATTAAGGTTTACAGATCAGGGGAAGAAAAGGGACCTATACTGCTTGTCTGGGAAGTGGGGAATAAAGCTATACCAAAAGGGATATGATCATGGCCTTATACTCATGCTTTGAATGGAGATACTTCCTGAGACCCTCCTTGGACGCTAGGGTCTACTTTCAAGCTAATGCCCATACCTCCACCCCTCCATCATCTACCCCTAAGTAGATCTATCCTTCACTAAGCTTCCTAGAGATTATTTAATGGAGACCATTAAGATGGCCTTTATGGCTTTAAACCTTACCCACCCTGAAGCCACTGAGGCCAGTTGGCTTTGCTTACAACCACTAACCGCCCTAGTTTGAAGCTTTTGGGGTAAATGACTGTTATGTAATACTAAATAAAGCTGATATTTGTAGATGGCAAAACCATGAAATGAGGGAGATGTCGAAATTGACTATCCCCCCCTTTGGCAGATGTCAAACAGAACTTTTGTCTCGTACACCAGACACCCTCTTTTTTTTTAACTTCCCTTGTGATGTGACTAATGGGTCATAACTTCATGGAGGGTGCCCAAAGATCATGGGTATTTTTGGATCTGCCAAGAAATGGGGGTGGTTACTCCCTGCCTGTCTGACCCATTAGTCATTCAGCATAATGATACTTGCCTGCTTACATTACTTTTTGCTCATATGCTTTACCACATGCGAATATAAGAAATTACACTTTCTTCAGGGCAAATACTTCATTGAGAATGTTGACATCTTTGTTCATAAGAGAAATTGATCTGTAATCATTTCTCTGTTGGGTCTTTATGTGGTTTGGGTATCAGGATAACTGTGGCTTTATTAAATGAATTGGGTAGTGTTCCTTCTGTTTCTATTTTGTGATATCATTTGAGAAGTATTAGCATTAACTCTTCTAACTCTTCTTTGAAAGTCTAGTAGAATTCTGCACTAAAACCATCTGAGCCTGAGCTTTTCTTAAGTTGGAAAATTTTAATGGCTGCTTCTCTTTTGTTATCAGTTTTTTTTAAACTGACTTATCTGATCTTGGTTTAACTTTGGTAAGTGGTATGCTTTGTGAAAATTATCCATTTCTTTTAAATTTTCCAGTTTGGTACAATACATGATTTTAAGCCTTGTCCTTATGATTTTCTGTGTTTACTGAGTATTTGCTGTTATGCTCTCCCTTTTTATTTATGTTTTTGTTAATTTGGCTCTTGTCTCTGTGACTTTTGATTTGGATAAGAGTTTGTCTGTCCTTTTGATATTTTCAAAGAATCAACCCTTTGTTTCATTGATTCTTTGTATTTTTGTTTTTTTGCTTGCTTGTTTCAATTTTATTGATTTCAGCCCTGAATTTAAGTACTTCTTGTTACTTATTTCTTTTGCATGGGATTTCTTCTTTTTGTTCTAGAGTCTTAGGTATGCTGTTAGGTTATTAATATGAGATACCTCCAGTTTTTAGGCAAGCACTTAGTGCTATGAACTTGCCTCTCAGAACCACCTTTTTCCCCAAGTTTAAGTATGTTGTGTATTTGCTTTCATTCAATTCAAGAAAGTCTTTAATTTCTTTCTTAATTTCTATCCTAACCCATTTTTCATTCAGTAGTGGTTTGCTGGGGTTCCATGAGTTTTAAGCTTTCTGTTATTTCTGTTGTTGATCTCCAGCCTTAATCCATGGTACTTAAAACAATGTAATTTCTAGCTGCACTCTAGATCCTATTCTTATACCTACAGATGAATGTAGCTCTCATCCTTCTTCAAAGAAAATTCTTTTGTAGTGGAGAGAGGCCTCTAAAAATCCACAACTGGTCAAATTGCAGTGACTGTGGAGTCTCCAACCCCAAATGATACTGATGTAGGAGGGTCATCTGTCTATGTGTTACTTTCATTGGTTAATAA
>LOEQ01016573.1:0-12947 GCA_001685075.1 Bramus lutescens | reverse complement strand
AGGCTATTGAAACAAAGGAACTCCCACCTGATTGAACTCACCACCCGGTCCCAGCGCCCAAACAGTCCAGAAGGTCTTTTATTTTTCGAGATTGTTCTAGCTATCCTGGGATTTTTATTTTTCCATTTGACATTAAGAATTGTTCTTTCAAGATCTGTAAAGAATTGATTTGGAATTTTGATGGGTACTGCATTGAATCTGTGAATAGCTTTTGGTAGCATGGTCATTCTTACTATGTTAATCCTTCAGATCAATCAGCATGAAAGATCTTTTCATTTTATGACATCTCCTTCTATTTCTTTGTTTAAACACATGAAGCTTATTATCATATAAGTCTTTCACTTACTTTTGTAGAGTGACTACAGGATATTTTATATTATTTGAAGCTATTATGAAAGGTATTGGTTCCTTGATTTCTTTCTAAGTTGGCTCTCCTGATATCTTCTTTAATTTCTTTATTTTAACATATAAATATTTCACTTGTTCGGTTAGTATTTCACTTGTTTTCCCAAGATATGATTTGAGGTTATTTTGAAAGGCGTTGTTTCCCTGATTTCTTTCTATAGAAAGCTACTGATTTTTTTAAAGTTAATATAGTATCTAGCTACATTGATGAAAGCTTTTATCTTTAGACGTTCCCTGGTAGAATTTTTAGTATAACTTATATATACTATCATATCATCTGCACATAATAATACTTAAACTTCCTTCCCTATTTTTATCTCCTTGATGTCTTTCAGTTGTCTTATTCCTCTAGCAAAAACTCCAACTACTTTATTTAATAGATATGGAGAGAGTGAATAATCTTGTCTTGTTCCTGATTTTAGTGAAAATTTCTTTGAGTTTTCTTTCCATTTAATTTGATTTTGGCTATATGCTACCTTTAAAGTGCATTTATTACTGTATTTATTTTGTTATATATGTTCTTTGTATCCCTAATCTCTCCAGGACTTTAGTCATGAAAAGGCATAGAATTTTTTCAAAGGCCTTTTCAGCATGTAATGAGATGATCATGTTTCTTTTCATTCAGCTTATTTATATGATGAATTAATATACTGATTTCTGAATATGAAACATACCTCTCTGGGATGAAATCTACTTGATCATAATGAATTTTATTTTTAAGGTGTTCTTCCATTTGGTTTTCAAGTATTCTATTGGGTGTTTTTTGCATCTATTTTCATAAAGGGAACTGATCTCTAATTCTCTTTCTTTGTTGAGTGTTTATGTGGTTTGGGTATTAGGGTAACTAACCTTATAAAATGAATTAGGTAATGTTCCTTTTGTTTGCATTTTATGGAATATTTTTACATGTTAGCTCTTCTTTGAAAGGTGGGTAGAATTCTGTGCTAAAACCATCTATCTTGGGGCTTCTTTGTTTGGGAAACTTTGAATTTCTATTGTACTATGGGTTATAGGTCTATTTAAATTGTTTATCTGATCCTGTTTTAAACTTTTAAGTCATATGTATCAAAAAATTATCCATTTCTTTTAGATTTTACCATCTGTTGGAACACAGATTTTTAAATTATGTTCTTATGATGTTCTGGAATTCCTGAATATCTGCTATAATGTCCCCCTTTGTTTTTCTTATTTCATTAATTTGAGTATTTTCTCTCTGATTTTTAATTAGTTTGGATAATAGATTGTCGAACTTGTTGATTTTCTCAAAAACCAACAATTTCATTGATTCTTTCTATTGTTCTCTATGTTTCTATTTTCTTGGTTTCAGTCCTCAGTTTGATTATTTCTTGCTGTCTACTCCTCTTGCATATATTTATTTCATTTTGTTCTAGACTTACAGGTGTGCTTTTAATTGGCTAATATAAGATCTCTTCAATTTTTTTTTATGTGTGCACTTCATTCAATGAAATTTCCTTTTAGCCCTTTTTTGTGTCCTATAAGTTTGGTTATACTATTTTTAGTGAATTCTAGAAAGATTTTAATTTCTTACTTTATGTCTTGATACATTTTTTTCAGAAACAGACTTGTATATCAATGAAAAAGATCTAAAGGTTCAACTAACCTATGTTCAAGATAACTATGAGAATAGATTGAGAGAAACTTGTTTTTTGTTAAAGGATGCTTTAGGGTTAGAAAAGCAGACATTCAAACATGGAGTCATTTCTCCTTCATGTCCCATATTAAATGATACTATACTATACCATACTATACCATGCTAGTCTATATTATACTATATGAAAATATTAACTTACAGGGAGTCACAGATCTAAAAACAAGTGCTGTTGTTCAAAGCATACAATAAAAGAGAATAGTATATCTTTGTGATGTTGTTTAATAAATGTCTTCTAAATATTGAAAAGATGAGCACATGTTAACCAAAAATGTGGATTTTATTAAAACGAAAATATTTTTTCTTTGAAATGATTTTATGAACAAAATACAAAAGGTAAACACAAAGAATAGAAAAAAATAACCACAAACTGTACTTCCATTTGGGATTAGCATCCAAACTAATGCAAGCTTCCAGGTCAATAATTAAAGAATATGTAGCTAATTAAAAATTTGACAAGGGCCTGACTGCCTGTGTCTTGAAAGATGTTGTCTAAAACATAAATAACTTTGTACATATATGCTTTACTCATCACTTTTAAGAAATATGTGACTCAAGTGAAAATTTCTACAAAGTTACATTTCAGACTCATTAAGAAGTTAATAATAAAAAAGTTGTCATGAAATATTGGAAAAGATGTAGGAAAATTGCAACTTTTATGTATTCAGGTAGATGGAATAAAGTCACAGAACCCATGCACCTTTTCCTGACAAAGTTAGTCAAGTTAACATGGGCCTAAGTGATTCCACTCTTAGCTATACATCCAAAACAATTGTAAGATTTGTATGTCGAAGATTATAGCTCTCAAAGAGAAAGGGTCAAGTTCCCACCATCTAAAAGTGGGATCTATAAAATATGGTATACTCACATTGTGTAATATTTCCAACCACACAACAGTGCTGTGCCAAGTGAATTATGCACCAAACATTGTTGATATTCAAAACATGGTAAGCAAAGGAAGTCACTAACAAAAGTAGGTTAATGTTTTCCTCAAACTGGAAATTGGTGGAATGAAAGGTGGAGAAAGATGAGGGAATAGGTGTAAATTATAATAGGGCTTCTTTGACAGTAATTAAAGTCTACAGATGCTAGATTTGGGTGTTGATTGAGCAATTCAGGGGATGTGCTTTAAAACACTGAATTGTGCAGCTGTCAAGCACTTGTTGAATCTGAAAATAGAAAGAAAATAGAAATGATAGCTCCAGTTTGAGAATGGGAAGAACCAGACATTAGATTATTTAAAGCAAAGGGATTCTTTCTGTGAAACTGTAAAATCAGGAAAGATAAGTTTAGTGAATTGCAAATTTGAGTAAACCATTTTCACTTGTAGAACAGAATATTTTTTGTTTTATGTGTAGGATGAATTTTAGATTTATCACTATCCCTGAGTTGTTAAGAATAAAGCGGCAATGCTATTCATGTTCATAACAATTAATGCCTAATAGATTCCAAAATTCCATGTGGTGTTTTGTTCTCTTTTAGGTGTGCTTGGCTGCTGTTGGCAGCTATGGTTGAGACGGGATAGGGCTGGCTTGAGTCTATATGACAGGTCAGCTTTGTAATGAGGAAGTTTGGTTCCCACATATGCCAACAACGACCACTTGCAAACTTTCTTGCCGGCTCAATCTGCTGGACTCATGATCATATATAACTACGTGTTTAATCAGACATCTTATCTGGCATGAGAAAAAGCAAAGCTCCATCAGACTTAATTTTGCTCAAGCTTCTCTCTCACTGTTGATCCAACAAACAGTCTGAGTAGTCTGCAAGGCACTCGTCATAGAACAGGAATACTTAGAATTGTTTCAAGTTGTGTTGTGTTGAAGTCTGACCAAAGTCAGTCACATTTAACTTCAACACAGCATCCTTAGAAGCCATCCTTGCCACCTCCTCCATATCTGCTCCTGATCTATGATTGGCTGGTATTGAATGGTTTTCTCAGTCTTCATGTTTTTAATATTTGTTCCTTTGCCTTTTCTTTGCAAGCAGGTTTGAGATGCATGGTTAGACTTTTCCTTGTGTTTGTCTCCCCAAGGATAAGTCTTTTAGTCTGTTGGGGAATTAGTCAAATGATTTGTTTGTTTTGTTGGGTTGTTTATGTTTTGTTTATTTCTAATTTTGAAGTATAGACTGAGAGCTTCCACTAAAGCACATATGGGCTGCATTAGGTCAAGGAACTTCACATCTTCAGCAGGACTGAGGTCATCATCTGCTAGCCCTATGCCTCTTCTATTCAGAAGTGGTTCTTAAAGCGCCCCTGTCTATTTCTTGAGCAGAAAATTGAAACAAGTTTTCTATATTGGAACATCAATCATGAAATATTTTGTCTATATTTCTCTTCTTCCTGTTGGTAACTTTTAGGAGATTGAGGAAGTTTCCAGGAATCAATCTTCATGACCAGCAAGTCTTAATGATTTCAGAAATGGGAAGTTTCCCCCATTCATTTCTTTCCGCTCCTTTTGATTAATTGAAACATAGCTACCTCAGTACTAATAAATACCCTGAAGCATGTGTGCACAAAAAAGTCCACTATCAATAAGGAATTCAATCTCAATGAAAGAAGTCATCTCAGCATATATCACAAACATTCAGAGAAGGATTATAAAAGCAGGAAAAATTGTGCTCTGCGTCGACTCATCCATAGGCCAGTAGTGGATCAAGAAAGACTGCATCAAGCTCATAGTGAAACAATACTGAACAGCAAATCTGAATCCTTCAATGAACACTTGATCAAGACTGAGTTGGGGGCTGACCTTCAGGCTTCACAGTGAAATATAGCATGTTGAACCAACAAGAAATCTGCTTTGCTGCATTTTTGCTGTGATTGTCTTACTGTGTAATTTATAACTCTTAAGGTCATCTTAATTTTATCTATCTGAGTGTGACTTCAAAATCTCCTGGGACACAGGGTGCAGATTCTTTAGTCTCATGAACTGTAGTGGCTTAGTTTGGTAATAAAACACAGACTAGGACTGCTCTAGCTCTGTCAGATAGCTGAAAAAATATGACAAACAGGCCACTTATAAATTAAGATGTTGCTTCACCTCATGTTGATGGGACTATAGTGGCTGAATGGCTGATCATAATACAGCATGCTTTGAGTGCTTGATCTCATGGTAGAATGACTATAATGAGATCAGGGAAGTCATCTACCTTGAATGCTAATGTCATATTGTCTTACTTTTTATGCTTTTAGTAATAAAGATGGTTATGTGCATTTGGTCAAGCGGCACCATTGGTTGTTTGTCTGAGACACAGTCTCACTCTTTTAATCGGGATGACTTATAACTCCTCTGTGTAGACCTGGCTAGCCTGGAATTAATAGAGATCCTCTTGCACCTACCTCCTGACTGTTGGGTTTAAAAGTGTGTGCCAGCACACCTAGCTGGGCCTTATACCATAATCACTCTGATTCCTCAAGCTTGTTGTATGCCATGAAGATCAAAATGAATACAAAATAATTCAACTATTAAACCATTTGATAAAAATAAATACTAGAAAACCAAAAGGGTGGAAGAGTTATAAAATTAACCTTGAAGCACTACCTATAAAATCTCTCCAAACCCAGAAAAATTTACTAAGAAGAAGTGATTTGTATAGTCAAAGAAGGCCATCTTCACTGCCTGGTTCATTTTATTACTATCACAATAGAAAGTAATATAAAATTTAAAATGGAAAAACAGAAACATGAAACCCACTCAGCAAGTTAAATGATCTTCTTTAAAAGAGAAATCTCTTTTCCATCATAATAAATCATGCTTTATTCAGCTTCACATTCACATTTTCCTCTTAGGTTGGTCATGTGGCTGAAGGCAGAGGCACACATCTATGTACTCTGTACAAATGTTACTGAGTTAAGCACTGAAGAATTGTACCAAGTCAGTACTGTAAGGTAAGCAGCCCTCTACCTTAATATAGATGCATCTCCTACAGATTTTTGAGGCACATTAATAACCTAGAACCTGAGCAGTTAATAGCTATGTTGTCAGAGATTTAATTATGCTTCATGCTAAGTTCCTGTGGGTAGATTTTCCCAGTGTACCACTTCATATGTTATAAATGAAGATAAAATCCCAACTTCCTTCCAAATTATTACTAATTCAAGACTAGAGTACACTTGACTATGAGCCACTATTTCAAAAGAAAAACATCAGACAGGTCATTCATTTCCTGTTTGATATTTCAAACCAAATAAGTTACAGAAGGTACAATGGTTGAAGCAAAAAAGAAAGTATTTCAGAAAACTTTTCTTTCTGTAATTGTCAAAGATAAACTGGAATAAATTAATAGGTCTTGTTTTTTCTTTTAATTTCTCCTTTCACAGTTAAAAACCTATAGGTTTGATGTCAACAGATACAGAGACAGACAGACAGACAGACAGACACACACACACACACACACACACACACACACACACACTTTTGCCTATTTTCCCCCAGGATATAAAACTGTACACACTGAAAATGTTGAAACACGTTTGCAACCTCAGTGTAATGGATCTTTGGTTACTGGTCCGTGCTTGCAGTTCTTGGTATTGAAAGAACCCAGTATTACAGAATCTTCATTTTACTTTGGAACTTGACTTCATCAGAAGAGAGGGCATGAGGCGGGGGTGCTCAGGTAATACTAACAGCAGAGGGCAGTAAAGTTCTGCATACATAACATTGCTGAGAAAAGCTTCTAAACCTGACTTCCAACCTGTAGTTAATAAAGAGCTGGGCGTAGGAACAAAATGACCAGATTTAGAAAAGATTTATTTCAGCTGCATAAGCAGAAAAGTCATAGACTCCCCATGAAAATTCCATCTGTGGAATTCCAAGCAGGACTGTGTGTTTTAGTGATCAAAAGCTAGAGTCGACGCCTTAAACCACTGTTGCTCCAAAAGACATGGTCCTCCTGTTCCTGGCATCCACCATGTGGGAAACTCTAAAAGACTAGTGTTAAGTAGTTTGAAATTTTAGCAACAGGAAGAAGGCTGACTTTTTGACTTCTGGATTGAGGCATCGGATAGTTTAAATATAGGTTGGATATAGAAAGCTGCATCTTACGTCCAAACAAAATTGGAAACAGTAAGTGAAATGCACCAACTCTATTAGTGAGATGTTTGATGCTATGTAAATCTCCACTCAAATTTGGTATCAATAAGTTTAAAGTTATGAGTTGAATTAGACCATTGTTAAGACAGTTTCCCACTATCACCACTATGCTATGCGACTGTGCCTCTCAGTCTTCCTCCCAGAATAGCTGAAGAGCCCCTCAACTGTGTGAATTCAGTCTTTGAGCAGATACTCTAGAGAGAACATTTAAAGTAGGTGAAGGTGCTTTCAGGTACGAAATATCATAGGAAGAGGATTTTTACTGAACACCCCTGCTTTTTTCACCCATCATGATTGTTTTCAGTCCACGTGATAGAAGGATAGAACTGACTCCTATAAACTGTACTCCTGGTGAGGGACAATGATCTGTGTTCTGTCAATTATATTTCAAATAAAGCCTGATTGGCCAATATCCAGGCAGGACATATAGGTGGGACAACCAGACAGGAAGTAGAAGTGGGTCAATGAGAACAGGAGAATTTTGGGGAGAAGGTAGTCCTAGTCTGCAGTCCTGTCCCAGCCATAGAAGAAGCAAAATGTAACTGCCCTGCCGAATAAGGTACCAATAATAGGTTAATATAAGTTATAAGAGATAATAAGAAGCTGAGCTAATGGGCTAATCAGTTTATGACTAATGTAGTCCTATGTGTGATTTCTTTGGGACTTAACAATTGCAGGAACCAGGCAAGGCAGAAACCACTGACAACAATACTCCAACCTCCACATGTGTGCTGTGGTATATGTCTACCCTCCAAAAATTAAATAAAATATATAAAAAAGAATATAAATTAAAAATCTCAAAGCCAAGTGTGGGATATTTCCATATGAGATGTTGGTCAAGGAAGCTCTAGAAGCCCACAAATAACACAGACTTTTGTAGTTCTTCCGGTTGCCTGCCAGAGCTAGGTCATAAGACCCAATTGCTGAAGACACCATACTATACCTTAGTTACAATATACAGAGAAATGTAACTGAACCCAGGTTCCAAGGTTCTTAGCTGGCTAATGTTCTGAATTCTGGAAGGTATCATGTAGGCAACAAGGTAAGAAAAGACTTTGGTGTAACTCATCTTTTGACTCATAAACTACAATGCTAATCTGCCAGGACAGGTGTATCCAGTGATGAAACCATAGCATAAATGTTATAAAGGTAACTATATATTCTCATAATAAATTTGAGGACCACTCCACACAAAGGAATATGTTCACGGTATTGCGAGCCCAAGCAAAAACCTATGGTTGAAGAAGTCATAAGGCCTAAGAAGGACCTTACTGTTTAGTTATATTGATGTGGTACCAAAAGGTGTTCTAATATTTATGCTTATATACACAGGCAAATACTGCTCTCAGCCTGAATTAGAGTAATATTTCTTTTCAGTAAGAGTAGTTAATGCAGGGACTCATGACTGCTAAAGGTATGGAGATTAAGGACCAATTGAATGCTTAGCTCTAAATAGGTCATCTATTTGTTCATTCCCATTCTAAGGATCAGGGAATAGTGCAAAAGAAGAAGCAGGAAGCATATCAGGGTTAGACTACACAAGAGCTGAAGAATGGTATCTGCAGAGCATGAACGACACAGTCATTGGATATGTGATTCTACAGCATTGTGGATGCACTGGGAAAGGTGCCTTGCATTTTTTCTGTGCTGGGCCTGCACAAGGCTGTACCCACCAACAGTAAATTGCAGATTGGAGAGTTACATAGGGTCCTACACCCTCTGATGAACTATTGGATAATTAGGGTTTCTTGGAAATGAACAGTCATTATCTTAGGTATTGTACCCAAATGTGAGCCAACCAGCTCCAATGGACATTTCCAAACACATGGTCATGCTGACTGCTCTTGTTAAAATTTAATTTAAAAGATAAATGTGGGAAAAGAACTGGTATGAAGGAGGGATGTCAGAGGTTGGATGGAGATAAGAAAGAGTGCAGAGGTGCAAGTAATTAGAATGGATTATGTACATTATGAAATTGTCATTTACCAAATTTAACAAAAACAAAAGAAGCCTGCCTGTCTACAGAATATCAGTTCCACATAGCAAATAGTAGTCAGGGCCTATCTGTCCTCCACTTTTGGGGTTCACTTCCTTGGCTCACTGAATCTTCTGTGAATAGGTTCTCACCCTTCAGGGGGCCATTCCAACATACTGCAGATATTAATAGTATGTAACCCAAAGTCATTTTTATGTATCCTTTGTTCATGAGCACAGAATTGTGTCCTTTTTCTAGCCTTGCGATAAAGTTACGTTATACTTCATATGCCCTTCGTTTCTTTAACAGTTTATTAGAAGTTTATTTTTTCAGTAAACTGATAATAGAGGTACTACCTGTACTGCCCTGTTCCATCAACCTAAACTACATGTAACACACTCACCAGAATTTTGCTGTTAATTTCTTAAAACATCAAGTCTCAGAACTGGAGAGATGGCTCAGTTATTGAGTGCTAGGTTCTATTCTGGTCACTCACATGGTGTTCATAGCCATCTGTAGCCTCAGATGGGGATCAGATAAATTCTTCTGACCTGTGTGGACACTAGTCATGCATTGGTACATAAGCATACATGCAAGCAGTCAAAATATTCATTCATATAAAATAAATAAATCTAAAAGGTTCCTGAGGTCTCATTGAGTCAGAAGTTTTAAATTTATACTATGATATGAACTACTGAACGTATGGATCCCTTTTACAACTCAGAGTGGTAAACTCAAATTCAGAGTGTTTACTCAAATCACAATAATGAAAGATACACATTACTTTCTAATACCTATATGCCACTGCTAAGCAGGGTCCCATGAAAAGAATAAAGAGGGAGTCTGGAAAGCCTATTAGTCCTATGAGTGCTTGAAAATTAATGTGTAACACAAAACTGGGCAGCACTGCAGCCAAACTCTTTACAGATGAAGAAACTAAACCAAAGAAAGTTGATTTTATTGTAATTTCTGTGTCATATAGATCCAATAAGCAAGTTTTGAATATTAAAGTGGCCTGAATTAATTTACCTGTGTTAGTTTAGGCATTCTGTGTTATTAATGTCCTGATCTCACTTATACTCATGTCTGTCTTTCCTAAGGCATGATTACTCCCCTTTGGGGACATGGGACACTCATTATGTTTTTGTGTATCCATCTCAATGATCCTCTTACAGTGTGCCCCATGACACACTGTCGTGTCAAGTCTTACTGCATGGGGGCAGATAGTGAATGTTCAGGAAGACCATAAAGTGGCTGTTTTGACAAATGCTCCAGCCCTGAATGGAACATCTGGGAGAAACATGACAGGAGCACTAGGGGTGACAGCTGTTCATACAGCAAAAACTAAAATTCCAAGCACTTCGGGGGAAGTAAACAGAAAATAGACTGGCAGCATTTGCAAATTAAATGTCCTCTGGGCACATTCCAAATATCCAAGCTGCCATGCTTGGAAAAAAAAATAGTCCATTATGAGAAACCTCCACCAGTCACCCTTTTAAGCTTCATTGATTTTTATGCACAAAATAATGACATATTTGAGGATGATAAATGGATGGAGCCAGTAAATAAGGAAATGAGGAACCACAAACCACTACTGAGTTGTAATTACTGTTGGATTTTTAAAAAACGAAGCAAGGGTTCCATTCAGGATGTGAATCTTCTCTTATGAATATGTGGGCATCAATATAACTTTCAAGTAAAATCTTAATCAGGTTCAAGGGCAATACTAGTGAATGAATAAATATTTAAGAGACAGTTTGACACTATGTCCATTTAGCGAAAGAGCAACAGTATTCTACAAGAGGCCCTATGACTTATATGACCATGGGCTTTGGAAAGGACCAATGAACTTAAACTTGAGACATATTCATTATTTAAGATATTTTTTACTTATTCTACCACTATTTCATGCATCTATGCAGTTTATTTAGATCATATGCATCTCACATTACCTACTTGATCCCCTCCATTTGAACCCTTGTGATTATCAATGTTTTTACCTCTTACCATCCTGTCAGTTGTTATTTGATATAATTCAGCTAGTTTAATTAGTTTCACTTGCATGAGTATTGATGGGGAGTTATTTACTTAACATGAGCAACTAACTAGCTGCTATACTACTGAAGAAAATGCTTTACCACCCCCCTCAACAATCATTAACTTAACTTCTATTAGGTATTTACCTCAGTGTGTTATCTCATGAGCCCCTCCAAAATTTATTATAAAATGTTGATGGGCTCCACATTGTGCAACTCTTGTGTGGAAACCACAGCTGCTATGAGCTCATGATTGTAATATCCATGTCATTTCTAAAGTGTGGCATATAACAATAATGACCTCTCCGGCCATTGGATATTGACAGTAACAAGCATAAAATTCTCTTTTGTGCTTGCCTCAACTTTAGTCAGAAAGCAATTGGCCAAAGTAACCATGCCACTTCTGAGCCGAAGCAACCATGGCACTTTTCAAGCCAAAGCATATTGCCACACACATGGCATGAAAAACACGATTTCGTAATGAAGAAAAGTATAACTCTATGTTTTAACATTGCCTAGCAAGTCCAAATTGGACCACAGACTTTGCCACTGAATAAGGCCAGTGATGACTTTTCTCATCCAGTGGCATGCATGGCATCTTCCACTTGCATAGAACCTGTTTTGTTAGGCGAAAACTTCCAGTTCTGTTCCATCTTGAATTCTCTATGTTGAGTATGTGTTGCCATCAACAGAAGCATCTTGTCTAACTTTTGGTTAGCAATCAAAATATGCTCAATATTATGGAAGTTGTACTATGTTAACTAAGGAATGTTCAGCCTGATTTCTACAAGCAGTTGACTGATGTCAAATATCTTTTCTGTAGACACAGTCAGTTCCTTATATGCAGAAGATGTTCAGAGGACAATATCAACTATAATAATATGAAAATTTTACTTAATAGAATAGGAAACTAAGTACCTCTATTCATTTACTTAAACCAGATTCTACCAAATTGATATCAGATATTCTTAGTTTCCTGGTTTTGTTTGGCTTATATGGCTGGATAGATGATCCAGTGGTTAGGGGCAGTTAAGATCCTTAAAGAAGACAAGAAATTGATCCCAAGCACCAAAACTGAGTGGTTCATGACAACCTGTAACCATAACTTCTGAGTATCCAATACCTCTTATTGCCTATTCAGACACCACCAATACAGATGTCATGAAAAAGATCATTACTGCAAAAATGAAAAACATGACACTTTGATTTGAGTATAATCCAAGTTCAAAGCAATTCTTTTCCCAGAATATTCTCATCTTAGTCTGTTATTTTGTAGTAAAGTGCTATAAAGGAGAAATTATTAGTCACTGTTTTAGAGACCAGGGAATGTGACTTCTTCTAAAGCAAAATTCATAATCACTGGGAACTCGTTTCCCTGGGCACAGTGTTTTCTGTCTATTACTGCATACCCTAAAGCAGCAATTTTCAACCTGTGGATTATGACCCATCATAGGGGGGAATGACTCTTTTTTTCTATTTTTTTATTAAAAATTTCCACCTCCTCACTCCTCCCATTTCCCTCTCCATCTACCTCTCCCCCTCTCCCTCCCTCTCCAGTCCTAAGAGCAGTCAGGGTTCCCTGCCCTGTGGGAAGTCCAAGGACCTCCCCGCTTCATCCAGGTATAGGAAGTTGAGCATCCAAACAGAATAGGCTCCCAAAAAGCCCATCCATGCAGTAGAATCAAAACCCAGTTCCATTTTCCTTGGCTTCACAGTCAACCCTCACTGTCAGCCACATTCAGAGAGTCTGGTTTGATCACATGCTC
>LOEQ01016569.1:0-12955 GCA_001685075.1 Bramus lutescens | reverse complement strand
GGGAGGGAGGGAAACACAAACAAACAAAAACTATATGAGCTTTACATTAACAACAGATCCAACGAAATGTGGTAGCCAAGTTCCCAATCCAAATCAGGAAAATTAAGGGAGCTCCCAGAAATACAGACAAAGAGGGAAGGCCTTGTTCTCTCCCTTCATTATACTTCCAAATGCCAGAAGCCCACACACTCCAGGGAAAATTCACTGCAGGGATTCAATACTGTGGTCGCTGAAGTGGCTACATACCCGACAAAAGCCACAGAAGGAAGTAGAGTTTCACTTTGACTCCCAGTCTGAATGTGCAGTCTATCAAAGCAGGCCACAGCAGGCCACAGGAGCGTGAGGCAGATTGTCACGTTGTAGCTGCAGTGGGGAAACTGAAGTGTGAAAAACGCTAGTGCTCAACTCCCTTTCTCCCTGCCACTCAGTCTAGACCACAGCTCCTCGCCCATTGACTGGTACAGCCTACCCTTAGGGTAGGTCTTCCCATCTGGTCTCCCAGCCGAGAAATCTCCCTCACAGACGACCCAGAGAATTGTCCTGGAGAGTCCATATCCTGTCAAACTGAGTATTGACTAGCCGTGACAGTCTTAGCCAGGGGACTGCTGAAGGCGCTGTTTGAGGAGTGTGTCCTATGATTATTGTCTCTTGTTATCCCAGGGACGAGCAGGACGAGTAGAGCGGGAAGCTATGGGTCCAGAGTGTGGGAGGTAAGAATTGCCTATAGAGAACTTAAAACCAGTTTTTAAATAGATTGCAATTGCTTTTCTTTTAACTATTCATGGACAACAGCTCTAACTAATTTTGTGATGAAGCTATCCATTCCCCAAAGACTCAAGCTCCAAGTGGCTGCGTAGCTATTCTACCATAATAATAAAAACATCAAATTCACACACTTTAACTTTCTAGATGGAAATTTATTTGGAAAAATCCAAAATTTAGTTAGTTTCCCACAACCACACTCCAAGCTAAGGATGGTCCCTTCAAGGGTGAGTTTAGAGGTCAAACCCCTCCTCTTGGCCTCACCAGGTCTGCCTGTGGGACATAATGCCTGTTGTATGACATAGTCCTGTGTTTAAATAGCAGACAAACACTACCACCATTTGACTGCGATGATACATTTAAAAATAGATGACGACTTAAAAAACATAAGGAATCCTTTGGAATAGTTCTTGTCATTTTATGTCACCACGTTAATGGTTACATTTTCTTAAAACTTGGAAGCAGTGATGCAGAGCACCATGGGGGAATAATTCAGCAGTTCTGTTTGTAATTACGAAATATACTCTCCACACGAAATGCTTGGCTTACTTTGAGTGACATTTTAAAAATGAGATTTTACCAACATTACTGTTCCTGAATTTAAAGACTTAAGAGAATAATTATTATAACTTATTTTCATCACTATTACACAAAGCATTTTGATTTGTATATGCATTATAAATATGTGTGTTTATGGACATCTATGTATGTAAGTTGACCTATTGTGCGAGCTATGCCTCTCCTTTGAACCCTACTGCAATCACCAAATATATGAAATACAGAGACTAAAATTAAAAAAAAAACTCAGATGAAACTTAGAAACAAAACCTGAAGAGACAGAAATAAACATAAATCTCAGGCTTAAATTCTAGAAGATATAAACAAAAATTGACCTATTGATTGGGAACATGGCAATGGGTGTCTTAACGAAAAGGACAAGGTCACTGAGAGTGGAATAAAGCCTGGCATCCCTGCCTTCTTTGGGCGTCACCTCTGCTCCAGGTCCCCTGCTCACCTCTGCACATAGGTAAGTTAACAAGGGGTGTCTGTCTGACCCACCCCACCCCTCCTTAAGGCTGAAGGCCTAACAATAGGAGCTACAAAAGCACACTGCTGTCGGCCTTCACAGTGTTCTTTCCAGGAACCCCTAAAAGAAGGTAAATATCTCCAGTCACTATCCTAAGTCACCTTGGATGCCAGGAACAGCGGAGCCTCTCAGGACAGACCATACCTCAAACAAGACTGGTGTCCATGCTAGAGAAAACGCCCCACGGAAGAAGAACAGTCACTTACTTGAGAAACAGCTTCCCCACCCCCCAGAAGCAATAATGAGCTCCCCAGACTGCCCAGCAGACCCGAGACTGAGGTAGCAGTCAGTCAATTCACACCTTGGCTAAACCTCTCAATCATGCAAACCTCTTCCTCTCTGCCTCCATTCTTTCTCTGTTTAAACTGAAGGCTCATGTCAGTGCCCGGAAAACAGACTCACTGGATCCCGTGTCTGCTCCTGATGTGCACACTGATTACATCTTTCTCTGCTTCGCCGCTACCCATCCCCTTGATTGACAGATCGATCCATCAGGACAGGGGGCCAAGACTCAGCTGATGGGGGCCAGACCTGCTGCGTTTGCTCCCAGGCTCTGCCTATAGGGAAAACAAAGCTAGGATGACATTTTGGAAAGCTATTTTTAGACGACCTGAAAGAGCACTCAGAATTTAAAATATAAGTGCAAACCATTTAAATGGGGCCAAGGAAAATAAAATTGATATAATTTTTCAAAGCTACAAGTTAAAACTGATAAGACGTAAAGTGAGAAATAAAATATTCTTAAAATCAGAGTATTAGCTCGGAAGAACTGACCTCCGGCTAACTGAAGCTCCAGAAGGAAATCCACGTAAGTGGGACAGCAAGAACAACAAAAATCACATGAACTAAAACCCATGATTTTCCAAGTAGAAACCCCTACCATATGCTTAGGACAATAAATGAGAAGCAAGCCACACACACTGAAAATCAATATGAAGTTTCTGAATATTAACAATAAAGTCAAAATCCCAGACAGAAAAATAATAGAATATACCAACTGGTAGAAGTCAGCATTTTTCTAAACTATATTGAAAAATAGAATGTTCTGGTGCCGTTCTAGCCAGGGCCCAATTTTGAAAATACTCCCAATCTGGTATCCAATAGACCACAAAGCTAAATGAATAGTAACTGTACAAAAACATCATATGGGCAAGTTTTCAAAAACCACCTTTTGTGGCAGAAAGCTCCAGATGAGAATGCTTCTTCGCAGAACAAGACGGTAAACAGAGGCAAAAGAAGGTAAGTCACACAGGACACGGGAAATAGAATCACAGAAGAGTTGTGACAAATTCATCATAATAAAAGGAATGCTCCCATCAGCACCTATCCAGGGGCCTTGAACGTCCTCAGACACAGAGCAGGGAAGCAGAATCCTCCAAAGACAATGACACCAAGGAAATGAAATGGGACAATTCCTCAGATCACATGTCCTGCAGGGTGTGGGAAGTAACTAGAGTTGGAACAAAATGCTGGGCAGATCTTTTCAAAGACAAGGGCAGGCTGAGCTCCAGGACCAACAAAAGGCTGTACTAGAAGGAATATATAATCATAATACGTTGGCAATGATGCCAGCATCGCGCTAATGATGCAAACATCCAGCAGGGATTCGGCAATTCACTGAACACTGGGTCGATGGGCGGTAGGAGATGCATGCACGTCACAGGGGTTAAGTTCCCGTCTTTCATGACCCACTGATAATCATGAGAGGAAGTGCCAATCCCACTGTGCTATCCAGAAGTATGGAGCATTGGGTGGAGGAACGAAGCTACCGTAACTAAGAGCAGATACGTCTGGGGTATACAACTTAGTGAGGGAATAAAAAAGAACTGTGATCTTTAAGTTTTTCATAATATTTGCTTTTAAGAACTTTGTACACATAGTGCTTTGGGCAATACATTTAAGAGGGAGAAGCAGGAAACCAGAAATTTATTGGAAGCTCCAAGGTTTAATATGAATTGAAAATGAATGCAATATTAAAGTATAGAAGGAGGGAGGGACATCTGAGGGTTTGAACATGCTGCTTTACTGATTCGCATCTGTGTGCCAGCTCAGATCTCAGGCCACACGCAAGCACACTCTGGAGGAATGGACAGGAGTGTTTACCGGATGCCAATTGTACGCCAGCACCGCCACAGAAGATTGACAGAAGGTATTGTGACTGGCCCTCCCCACGATCCGGAGGAAAGGAACAAGGTGTAGCCCACATAAACTATGAGTCTCTTAAAGTTGAACAAGTTTCTGGCAAGCCTTTGCTTTAGCTTCTGGTGTGGGAGTCCTAAAGACAGTGTGGGTACAGGGTGATCATTCATCAAGTATACAACTCAGTGAGACACAGCAAGCTCAATACCTTGACCCCATCGTGCAACTAAATGGGGGGTGGGGAGCTGCACTGCCACCCCGGCTTCTCCTGAACTCTCCTGCCTGAACCTTTGGAGAATAGGAGCCACTTTGGGACCCTTGGTGCTCACCATATCTTGCATGGCACATAGGAAATGCTCACTCAGCACACACCAACAGACGTGATCGATATTCCGATTAAAGTCTTCTTGGTTTGGTTCATTAGTTGGCAGAAAAGCAAGCTCCCCAACCCACTGTCTCTCTACATGCTATGCAGGAGTCATGTATGATGCTTGCCTGGATGCAGCTTCTATAGAGAAATGACCCAGGAGATTTGTGATGGTTTGAATACAACATGAGCACATGTGTGTTGAACGTGTGTCTTCAGTCGGTGGTGCAATTTCAGAGACTGTGGGAACTCTAGGACTGGGGCTTAGTTAGAAGAAATGGGTCACTGAAGGTGTGCTTGGTCTCTTTCTTTCTGCTTTCTGACTTCCATGAAGTGAGTAACACCCACCAAGAGCTTCCTCAACTGCATCAGAGGCCCACAATCACAGCACCAAGAGACCACGAGATGAACCCACAGGAATTACGAGCCAAAATGAGCTTGAGTTGCCTCTGCCAGACATTTTATCACAGCAAGGCAAGAATAAGAGACACTGGTCTCTTCTTTAAAGTCAAAAGGAAACTACACAGATCACCCTCATACTACTTAATACGCTAGTTTATAGCTATGTCTCAAGCCTTCCCACTGAAGAGCCATACCCTTTAAACAGCAGAACAATTGCAATTTTTTTAAAAAATCTCAAAACAAAAACAAAACAGCAAAATTAAACCTTCAATGTTTAAAAAGAAAGGAAAAGGAAAAGAAAACTCTGTGGAAACAATTTTGGAGCCCACAGAACTTTTGAAAATGTCATTAGCAAACTGTAAAATCGGGGCGATAAAAATCAGACAGCCCAAGGGCAATAAATAGCAGTGTCCCCAGCACAGGCCCCTCATCCTGAGTCACCAAGATGCCAGTTTCCACGCACAGGTCCAGGAAACAAGGAGGCCAGGGCTGGTGCATCTCTCCTGCCTGCAATGGCCTCCAAGGTAGGGACAATCTGAGGAAGGAGGCGTGGAGCTCAACCAACAAAAAATAAAGGGGAAAACGTGAACAACAGGAAGGAGGTCCGGAGGACCCAGGGACACCTTCAAAGGCTTTCAGAAAGCAGGCTCATGCTCCAGGCTTCCCCTGGTTGGTTCCACACCCTCTGCTCAGCAGTCAGAATAGCAGATCCATCCCTGAGGTTTCTGTAGTAAGACATTTGAAATATCCCACATGGAAAGGCCTTGCCTTGTGGGGCACTCAGAACAAGGAAGAACAGAAAATACTGCCTCAAGGTCATCTGTGCTATCACAGCAATGTGAACAACAGTTGTATCTGCTCCTGATCAGGAAAATGTGAAGGCGTTTGTTGTTCTCAGAGATGCTGTACAGGACTAGGCAGAGAGTGAAGCGGTTCTATAGAAACCTGTCAGGTCCTAAGGAGGCACACGGTGGCTGATGAGCCCCGGATATGAATACCTGTGACTGTGAAGAGGCCATAACCCTGAGGTGCAGAAAACACAGATCGTAAGCCTGCATGATTAAGAGATGCTAACATGAAAAATGCTGATTCCAAGTGTAACTGTTTTTTTTTTAATGTGCATTTCTCCTGTTGCATGGATTTGCCTTTTGTAGGCTGCAATAGGAGTGGAAATGAAGATGCAAGACACCATGCTGGGGATGCTGGTAGACCTGCCAGTGTTCAGTGCCCAGAACTGGAATTAAAAGAGCATTTCTGCTATTAGAGGTTTTTGCAACTCCATTCTCAGATGCTCCAATATAGGATGCAGAGGCTTGTGAAAATGTCCTTCCGAAATCCCCAAGAGCTGGTGGCCAGGAGCAAGAATAGCCATGCTGCTGAGAGCTAGACCCATGACGTCGTGGGTGAAGTTCCACAAATGGCATTCTTTGAGGACAAGTGGGTTGAGACATGTGTGTTTCCTGACCATGAGCATCCTAGGTAAAGGCAAATGCCAGGCTGAGTGGCTGGACAGTGAGGTATACTGGCATTATGGAGCCCTGAAGACTCTGCAGGGTTCCCTGGGAGGTCCTGATTCATTCCCTATTCAAATTCTGATGATGTGGCCCTTGCATATGAGGGCAGAACCCTGGGCTTTAAAAAAAAAGAAAAGAAAAAAAAAACCTATCTTTTCTCATTTTACACACCAATACCAGTTCCCACTCCCTCCTCTCCTCCCATCCCCCCCCCATGCCAACCCCTATCCACTTCTCACAGAGGGTAAAGCACTTGCTTTGAGGAAGGTCGGAGGTCATTCCTACTACACCTAGGTTGAGCAAGGCATCCATGCAAAGAGGAGGCCAGTACAAGCAGCAGGGATAAATCCTGGTGCCATTGCCAGTGGCCCTGCAGTCTGACCCAGCCATACAGGTGTCACCCATATTCAGAGGACCTAGTCTGATCCTATGCTGGTTGGTTCCTTCCTTGTCTGGCTGGAGTTGGTGAGCGCTCATTAGCTCAGGCAGACCGTGTCAGTGGGTGTCCCTACCATGGGCTTGACCTCTTTGCTCATATTCTTACTCTTTCCAGTCTTCAACTGGACTTTGAGAGCTCAGCCCAGTGCTCCACTGCAGGCCTCTGCCTCTGTTTCCATCAGTTGCTGGATGAAGGTTCTATGGTGACACTTAAGATATTCATCAATCTGACTACAGGGCAAGGCCAGTTTGGCACCCTCTCCACTATTGCTTAGGGTCTTAGCTGGGATCATCCTTGGGGATTCCTGGGAATTTATCTAGTGCCAGGTGTCTTGCTAACCCCATAATGGCTCCCTCGATCGAAATATCTCTTTCCTTGCTCTCATCTCTGTCCTTCCTCCATCTCAGCTATTCCCTTCCCTCAAGTTCTCCTTCCTCCTTCCCCTTTCCCCTCCTCTTCCCCTTCTGCCCTCCCTTCTCCCCCACCCCCATGCTCCCAATTTTGTCAGAAGATCTTGTCTATTTCCCCTTCACAGGTAGATCTATATATGTTTTTCTTAGGGTTCACCTTGTTACTTAGCTTCTCTAGGATAATGTACTATAGGCTCATTATCCTTTGCTTTACAGCTAAAATCCACTTATGAATGAGTACATACTATGTTCTTCTTTCTAGGTCTGGGTTACCTCACTCAGGATGGTTTTTTCAAGTTCCATTCATTTGCATGCAAATTTCAAGATGTCATTGTTTTTTACTGCTGAGTAGTACTTCATTGTGCAAATGTACCACATTTTCTTTATCCATTCTTCTTTACCAACCCCACATCAGAGGACTGATCTCCAAAATATATAAAGAACTCAAGAAATTAGACATCAAAAAATTCAAATAATCCATTAAAATGGGGTACAGAACTAAATAGAGAATTCTCAATATAAGAATCTCAAATGACAGAAAGACACTTAAGGAAATGTTCAACATCCTTAACCATCAGCGAAATGCAAATCAAAATGACTCTGAGATACCATATTATACCAGTCAAAATGGCTAAGATCAAAACACCAATGATAGCTTATGTTGGAGAGGATGTGGAGCAAGAGAAACACTCCTCCATTGCTAGTGGGAATGCAAACTTGTACAACCACTCTGGAAACCAGTATGGTAGTTTCTCAGAGAAGTGGGAATCAACCTACCTCAGGATCCAGCAATACCACTCTTGGGCATGTACCCAAAAGATGCTCAATCATACTACAAGGACATTTGTTCATCAGTGTTCACAGCAGCATTATTTATAATAGCCAGAAACTGGAAACAACCTTGATGTTCCTCAACCGCTAGGCTTTTGATAGTGGTTTGTCTTCCAGGCCTTAGCATTGTGTGGCAGAGGGCATCACTGTAACTGGAAGGTTGTCCGCAGGCCAGTGACCCCAGGGTGCACTAATGCTTTAAATTCAAATGATCTCCAGTGCAGATTTCATACCCCCAAATCAGAAATACTGACTGAGTACCTTTCTTGGGTGCTTGTTCAACATCACTTTAGAACCCTGTTCCCTGCTTCTGGAATCTTCCCATGAAAGACCTACAGGCACATAAATCACTGCTACAGAAATAATGGGATCATAGTTGGTATAATTGTTCTAAGCGATGATCCACTGTTTTTATATTACCATGAAATTCTGAAAGTGAGTGTTACTGAGTTGGCATTTAATTCCCAGCAATTACCTTGGGATAACTTAGGATGTTTCTAAGACACCATGTCAGCAACTCTTGGCAATATTTTTTATGAAAGGAAAAAAAATTGAACTCAACCTGATGTCCCACAAATAAGACATTACTTCAATTACTTACTGGGCATGCATGTTCAATGTAAAGACATGTTCTACTGATAAGAGTTATATCACATTGGCAAAGTGCTTGTCACATAAGTGTAAGGAACTGCGTTCAATCCTGAAACTCTACATTAAAAAGGAGGGAAAAAAGTCAGGCGTATTTTTGTGATTCCAGCACTGGGGAAGTGAACAGAGTCGAACTGGTACTGACTGGCCAGCCAGTCTAGCCTACCTGTTGTCTCTGGAGAATGGGGATGGTGCTAAGGAGTCTCCTTGAGACTAACCTCTGGCCTTCCCATGCATCTCAACGTGAGTGTTTTTACCTGCACACACAGGAGCACACACAAGTGTTCTTGCACATACACAAATACAAAGAAGGTCGCAAGAGAAGGCTCTCTTTGGATGTGGTCAAGTGTTTGAGAAGTCTTTGTGGAGACTCTGGGCAAAGTCTGCAAGGAACAGGTTGCTCTTCCCCATGCAGCACCAAGTTCAGAGGCTAGGAGAATCTGAAGGGTGCTTTGAGACACAATAGCCAGGTTTCAAGGCTGAAGCGGAAGGACTGATGCCACCATGGTGGGTAATGTTGAGTGACTCTTCATCCCAAAGACGGGAGGAGAAAGGCTGCTGACCCAAATCATCATGGCCAAATTAAGTAAAGCAAGCTTTTTCCTTTATGTACACGGGCTACCTCTCCCTAAAATGGGGCTAAAGAGGTCAGCATTGGACATGAGCAAGATAAGGGTTTCTAGATCAAGGGTATGGGATTTACAAACAGATGATTTGGAGCAACATAATGAGGTGGCCAAAACAAGGTCATATAATAACCTTTTAAAACAAAGGTAGGGCTGCTAAATGGTCATCACAACTTTCTGAAACAAAAACACGGTTGCCATTTCCTGGAACAGGCAGTACAGGACCACTGTGAGGTGAGATGGGGCATAGCCCAATCCTTGAGAAAGAGAGGTTTAATCATAAAGAGGAATAAACCTCATTTGCCTTTACTGTAAGATGGCTTCCAAGCCTCAGATGGAGGTAGGCTGGTTCATCAGTTACCAAAGGTCCTGGTCTTCATGAGCCCTTGGAGGATTTTGAGCAGGAACGAGGCAGGGACTTTGGCTTCCCTATGGGAAGTAGGCTGTGGGTATGAGGGGAGGGATGATGGCTAATTCAAAGGCCACTGTGAAAACTGAGCCTGAGATGCTTGTGCCTTAAGCAGGGTGGTAGAATTATAGTTGATGGATGACTAGATTTTGAAGAAATAACATTGGTAGAAACAAGCGGATTATTTAATACACAGGATTAAAAATGTGAGTTTAGAGGAAAATGACTTTCTTTTTCTACCCAAAAACTTTAAAAAATTATCATGCCATTTATTCGGAAAATACGCTAGAGATCTAAATAAATTTAGATCGCTCTAAATACAGTTAGAGCAAGCCATCCAAAGAATCTCTGAGGAAGTGTATGGTGATGCTGGCAGCTAACACTCACCTAGTTTGTGTGCTCGGGGGCAGACGCTGCTCAAACAGGTCCGACTTATGCTCTCCCTTAACAATCATGACAACTCTGAGATGCAGGTCTCTTGTTGCAGAAGGAGTTGTGGGCTTCCACTTAATTAAGCAGTCCAACGTTCTTCGTAATGACTATGCATGGCTTTCAGTATAAAACTAAGGGGCTCTCTGTGATGGATCCAGAGAGAAAAAGTAGAGCTGGTACATTTTAGTAATTGGTGAGTCTCTGGCCATGGTCCAACTCAGGCGGGTGTGAGGTTGTTTCACATGTTTTCTCTTAGTTCATCAGAACACACCCTGACAAAGGACGTGCAAAGGAGAAGGGGTGCATTTTAGCTTAGAGTTCCCTGTTACAGTCAGTTTGCCATTGGTGGGAAGCCAAGGGGACAAGAGACAGCCAGTGACAACATACCCACAGTCAAGAACAGAGAGACACGAATTAATGAATGCATGCTTTCTTGTGCTCAAATGCCTTTCTGCACTGCTATAGTCTAGGACCTAACCCCAGGGAATGCTATTGCCTAAAAGAGGTGGGTCTTCCCACCTCCGCTAATCTGATCAAGAAAATCCCTCACAGGAGCGCCCAGCATCTTCGATTTGGTTGATCCCAGACCCAGCCAAGTTGACTGGCACAGTCCATTGTCCCATTTTTGACCCTGTGAGGTCAGATAACTTCACATGTAGAACTCAGTGTTCTAGCCACAGAGCCTTGATCTCTGCACTTTAGATGTAACCTGCCTATCATCCTCTGGATTATTTTTAAATCTCTGGGATGCAAACAAATGTGGAAGAGATATTAAAAGGGTATGTGGAATCTGTTGTGATCTCTTTCAGAGAATTACAAATGGGGTACTTTTAAAACTATGATGTCTGCTAAACCTAGCATATAATTACAGCATACCCTAGATAAATAACCCCCCTGGAACCCTACACCAAGCCAAAGCTCTCTCTTATTATGTAAGCTGCACTTCTGGATTTATTTTTTAATCTCAACATCTCATAAGCGAAGGATCTCATTTACCTTTGTCTTTTCTCTCCAGTTACCACAAATGCTGTGGCTTTGTTCAAGAGTTTCTATCTATGTGCACCCACTCACTGCAGCAAGGAGAGCAGGGATCACTACGGCGCCTGGCCCTGAATAACCACAGGATGTTTGTGCCAGATACCTCGCTAGTCTTCACACCGACTCTCTCTTGACTTGAGGACTGTGGGATTCTTCCTGCTGTGGAGTTCACTGATTTGAAGCGAGGTCTCACTGAGCTCTGCCACTGTCTGATACTTTCAAGATGCTTAAGTGGACCGGGACTGATCGTCTTATTGAAGATAAAAGGGCAACCTGAGCGCTCAACTCATCACTGGCCCTTGTCAATGCTCAGTGAACTCTCAGCGCTGGAATGACACCAAAGGCAGTACCCACTCCATTCCCACAACTCCAAAGTATCTATCTTTATTTTCTTTTACAAGTTTAGAGAGGAATTTTATCATAACACGGACTTTATTAAGTGGGGTTGTATGTGCCTTGGATCAAATTGAGTCTTCTGAATCATGAACATTGGAAATGGAAAGGAATGAGCCATTTCATAGTCCAAATTCGCCACTTAATAGATGAGGGAAAAGATGCTCAGAGAACAGAAAGGTTCTGCCCAAGACCACACAGAACCGAGGACCAGAATCCAGCTCTTTAGCTGAGTAGAGAGTTCTTTCCACCCACAAGATCATTCCACCTGCCAAGACCGTTGCTGATAGTCTCCACCGGCCACGTGATGGTCTCAGGAGCGGACTGGGTAGTTGACCTAGCATGGACGTCCATTTGCCTCACATGCACCCACAGCACAAACCAACTTTCCAGAGCTAGAGAAACCCAGTTCAGACAGCAGCACCTGTATGTTGTGCTCAGGCTAGGATGCATGCCTGTATTTGCCTCTGCCCTCGAGTCAAACCTAGAGATTGTGAAAGGGAACTTGGAAGGACCGAAAGAAGAAGAAAGAAAGAGGAGGGGAGATCAAAGCATGCTCACAGTTGTGTACAAAACCATGTCAGAGGCACTCAAGAGTCGGGCCTTTGCCTTTCAGAAGTTATTTTCAACAACAGCTGTTATCAGAGTCTTCCATTATCTTCTCAAATGTTTGCTTAAGTTCAAAACAGGATCAAGATTCGAACACAATTGTTTAGCTTCCCTTGAAGCTCAGCTGCAGTCCTTTGGCAAATCAGCCATTGATACAGCCCCAGCCTGTACAGTAATCAACTGCCAGCTCGCTATAGGAATAGCTTTTAAAATGCAGCTGGCAAGCCAGTCCACTCTGAAGTAAGCACACGCCATACATTGTTACCTTTGCGAGTATGTCGAAATGTGGAAACGCAATCCATGCTGGGTGCCAACCGTATATAATGCCGTTTCCTTGCCTGTGGCTATTTGCCAATAATCAATCATCCATTTTTATAGACATAGCATGGTACTGTGACCACATTTGGGTTTTCTGTAAGAAAATGCTTTGCTTTCTGGTATGATGAAAAGCTTGACAATTCCCAGGTAGCCAGCCTTGGGAAAGCCTTCCTCACAGCAATGAGAAGTGAGAGGCTGGGCTGCTGGCTCTGTGATCCTTCCAGGTCTAGAGCTCTGCTTCTCCTAGGTTTTGAATGACAGGCTTGTATTTGTCAGGGTTTTTTTTTTTTTTCAGTTGTGATGGCAGAAATCCAGCTCAAGATGAAGTAAAAGAATTTGGAGTTGGATAGCTGAAGTAGTAGGGTGCCACTGCCTTCGAGGACCCCAAAGAACTGAAGAAGAATTATGAAGAAGTCTCTTTTATTACCCTTGATTTCTTGGCTCTGACTTTCCCAGTATATTGACTCTATTATGTCCTTGTGATGAAGATGGGCTTTCTCTCTCTCTCTCTCTCTCTCTCTCTCTCTCTCT
>LOEQ01016568.1:0-12955 GCA_001685075.1 Bramus lutescens | reverse complement strand
GGGAGGGAGGGAAACACAAACAAACAAAAACTATATGAGCTTTACATTAACAACAGATCCAACGAAATGTGGTAGCCAAGTTCCCAATCCAAATCAGGAAAATTAAGGGAGCTCCCAGAAATACAGACAAAGAGGGAAGGCCTTGTTCTCTCCCTTCATTATACTTCCAAATGCCAGAAGCCCACACACTCCAGGGAAAATTCACTGCAGGGATTCAATACTGTGGTCGCTGAAGTGGCTACATACCCGACAAAAGCCACAGAAGGAAGTAGAGTTTCACTTTGACTCCCAGTCTGAATGTGCAGTCTATCAAAGCAGGCCACAGCAGGCCACAGGAGCGTGAGGCAGATTGTCACGTTGTAGCTGCAGTGGGGAAACTGAAGTGTGAAAAACGCTAGTGCTCAACTCCCTTTCTCCCTGCCACTCAGTCTAGACCACAGCTCCTCGCCCATTGACTGGTACAGCCTACCCTTAGGGTAGGTCTTCCCATCTGGTCTCCCAGCCGAGAAATCTCCCTCACAGACGACCCAGAGAATTGTCCTGGAGAGTCCATATCCTGTCAAACTGAGTATTGACTAGCCGTGACAGTCTTAGCCAGGGGACTGCTGAAGGCGCTGTTTGAGGAGTGTGTCCTATGATTATTGTCTCTTGTTATCCCAGGGACGAGCAGGACGAGTAGAGCGGGAAGCTATGGGTCCAGAGTGTGGGAGGTAAGAATTGCCTATAGAGAACTTAAAACCAGTTTTTAAATAGATTGCAATTGCTTTTCTTTTAACTATTCATGGACAACAGCTCTAACTAATTTTGTGATGAAGCTATCCATTCCCCAAAGACTCAAGCTCCAAGTGGCTGCGTAGCTATTCTACCATAATAATAAAAACATCAAATTCACACACTTTAACTTTCTAGATGGAAATTTATTTGGAAAAATCCAAAATTTAGTTAGTTTCCCACAACCACACTCCAAGCTAAGGATGGTCCCTTCAAGGGTGAGTTTAGAGGTCAAACCCCTCCTCTTGGCCTCACCAGGTCTGCCTGTGGGACATAATGCCTGTTGTATGACATAGTCCTGTGTTTAAATAGCAGACAAACACTACCACCATTTGACTGCGATGATACATTTAAAAATAGATGACGACTTAAAAAACATAAGGAATCCTTTGGAATAGTTCTTGTCATTTTATGTCACCACGTTAATGGTTACATTTTCTTAAAACTTGGAAGCAGTGATGCAGAGCACCATGGGGGAATAATTCAGCAGTTCTGTTTGTAATTACGAAATATACTCTCCACACGAAATGCTTGGCTTACTTTGAGTGACATTTTAAAAATGAGATTTTACCAACATTACTGTTCCTGAATTTAAAGACTTAAGAGAATAATTATTATAACTTATTTTCATCACTATTACACAAAGCATTTTGATTTGTATATGCATTATAAATATGTGTGTTTATGGACATCTATGTATGTAAGTTGACCTATTGTGCGAGCTATGCCTCTCCTTTGAACCCTACTGCAATCACCAAATATATGAAATACAGAGACTAAAATTAAAAAAAAAACTCAGATGAAACTTAGAAACAAAACCTGAAGAGACAGAAATAAACATAAATCTCAGGCTTAAATTCTAGAAGATATAAACAAAAATTGACCTATTGATTGGGAACATGGCAATGGGTGTCTTAACGAAAAGGACAAGGTCACTGAGAGTGGAATAAAGCCTGGCATCCCTGCCTTCTTTGGGCGTCACCTCTGCTCCAGGTCCCCTGCTCACCTCTGCACATAGGTAAGTTAACAAGGGGTGTCTGTCTGACCCACCCCACCCCTCCTTAAGGCTGAAGGCCTAACAATAGGAGCTACAAAAGCACACTGCTGTCGGCCTTCACAGTGTTCTTTCCAGGAACCCCTAAAAGAAGGTAAATATCTCCAGTCACTATCCTAAGTCACCTTGGATGCCAGGAACAGCGGAGCCTCTCAGGACAGACCATACCTCAAACAAGACTGGTGTCCATGCTAGAGAAAACGCCCCACGGAAGAAGAACAGTCACTTACTTGAGAAACAGCTTCCCCACCCCCCAGAAGCAATAATGAGCTCCCCAGACTGCCCAGCAGACCCGAGACTGAGGTAGCAGTCAGTCAATTCACACCTTGGCTAAACCTCTCAATCATGCAAACCTCTTCCTCTCTGCCTCCATTCTTTCTCTGTTTAAACTGAAGGCTCATGTCAGTGCCCGGAAAACAGACTCACTGGATCCCGTGTCTGCTCCTGATGTGCACACTGATTACATCTTTCTCTGCTTCGCCGCTACCCATCCCCTTGATTGACAGATCGATCCATCAGGACAGGGGGCCAAGACTCAGCTGATGGGGGCCAGACCTGCTGCGTTTGCTCCCAGGCTCTGCCTATAGGGAAAACAAAGCTAGGATGACATTTTGGAAAGCTATTTTTAGACGACCTGAAAGAGCACTCAGAATTTAAAATATAAGTGCAAACCATTTAAATGGGGCCAAGGAAAATAAAATTGATATAATTTTTCAAAGCTACAAGTTAAAACTGATAAGACGTAAAGTGAGAAATAAAATATTCTTAAAATCAGAGTATTAGCTCGGAAGAACTGACCTCCGGCTAACTGAAGCTCCAGAAGGAAATCCACGTAAGTGGGACAGCAAGAACAACAAAAATCACATGAACTAAAACCCATGATTTTCCAAGTAGAAACCCCTACCATATGCTTAGGACAATAAATGAGAAGCAAGCCACACACACTGAAAATCAATATGAAGTTTCTGAATATTAACAATAAAGTCAAAATCCCAGACAGAAAAATAATAGAATATACCAACTGGTAGAAGTCAGCATTTTTCTAAACTATATTGAAAAATAGAATGTTCTGGTGCCGTTCTAGCCAGGGCCCAATTTTGAAAATACTCCCAATCTGGTATCCAATAGACCACAAAGCTAAATGAATAGTAACTGTACAAAAACATCATATGGGCAAGTTTTCAAAAACCACCTTTTGTGGCAGAAAGCTCCAGATGAGAATGCTTCTTCGCAGAACAAGACGGTAAACAGAGGCAAAAGAAGGTAAGTCACACAGGACACGGGAAATAGAATCACAGAAGAGTTGTGACAAATTCATCATAATAAAAGGAATGCTCCCATCAGCACCTATCCAGGGGCCTTGAACGTCCTCAGACACAGAGCAGGGAAGCAGAATCCTCCAAAGACAATGACACCAAGGAAATGAAATGGGACAATTCCTCAGATCACATGTCCTGCAGGGTGTGGGAAGTAACTAGAGTTGGAACAAAATGCTGGGCAGATCTTTTCAAAGACAAGGGCAGGCTGAGCTCCAGGACCAACAAAAGGCTGTACTAGAAGGAATATATAATCATAATACGTTGGCAATGATGCCAGCATCGCGCTAATGATGCAAACATCCAGCAGGGATTCGGCAATTCACTGAACACTGGGTCGATGGGCGGTAGGAGATGCATGCACGTCACAGGGGTTAAGTTCCCGTCTTTCATGACCCACTGATAATCATGAGAGGAAGTGCCAATCCCACTGTGCTATCCAGAAGTATGGAGCATTGGGTGGAGGAACGAAGCTACCGTAACTAAGAGCAGATACGTCTGGGGTATACAACTTAGTGAGGGAATAAAAAAGAACTGTGATCTTTAAGTTTTTCATAATATTTGCTTTTAAGAACTTTGTACACATAGTGCTTTGGGCAATACATTTAAGAGGGAGAAGCAGGAAACCAGAAATTTATTGGAAGCTCCAAGGTTTAATATGAATTGAAAATGAATGCAATATTAAAGTATAGAAGGAGGGAGGGACATCTGAGGGTTTGAACATGCTGCTTTACTGATTCGCATCTGTGTGCCAGCTCAGATCTCAGGCCACACGCAAGCACACTCTGGAGGAATGGACAGGAGTGTTTACCGGATGCCAATTGTACGCCAGCACCGTCACAGAAGATTGACAGAAGGTATTGTGACTGGCCCTCCCCACGATCTGGAGGAAAGGAACAAGATGTAGCCCACATAAACTATGAGTCTCTTAAAGTTGAACAAGTTTCTGGCAAGCCTTTGCTTTAGCTTCTGGTGTGGGAGTCCTAAAGACAGTGTGGGTACAGGGTGATCATTCATCAAGTATACAACTCAGTGAGACACAGCAAGCTCAATACCTTGACCCCATCGTGCAACTAAATGGGGGGTGGGGAGCTGCACTGCCACCCCGGCTTCTCCTGAACTCTCCTGCCTGAACCTTTGGAGAATAGGAGCCACTTTGGGACCCTTGGTGCTCACCATATCTTGCATGGCACATAGGAAATGCTCACTCAGCACACACCAACAGACGTGATCGATATTCCGATTAAAGTCTTCTTGGTTTGGTTCATTAGTTGGCAGAAAAGCAAGCTCCCCAACCCACTGTCTCTCTACATGCTATGCAGGAGTCATGTATGATGCTTGCCTGGATGCAGCTTCTATAGAGAAATGACCCAGGAGATTTGTGATGGTTTGAATACAACATGAGCACATGTGTGTTGAACGTGTGTCTTCAGTCGGTGGTGCAATTTCAGAGACTGTGGGAACTCTAGGACTGGGGCTTAGTTAGAAGAAATGGGTCACTGAAGGTGTGCTTGGTCTCTTTCTTTCTGCTTTCTGACTTCCATGAAGTGAGTAACACCCACCAAGAGCTTCCTCAACTGCATCAGAGGCCCACAATCACAGCACCAAGAGACCACGAGATGAACCCACAGGAATTACGAGCCAAAATGAGCTTGAGTTGCCTCTGCCAGACATTTTATCACAGCAAGGCAAGAATAAGAGACACTGGTCTCTTCTTTAAAGTCAAAAGGAAACTACACAGATCACCCTCATACTACTTAATACGCTAGTTTATAGCTATGTCTCAAGCCTTCCCACTGAAGAGCCATACCCTTTAAACAGCAGAACAATTGCAATTTTTTTAAAAAATCTCAAAACAAAAACAAAACAGCAAAATTAAACCTTCAATGTTTAAAAAGAAAGGAAAAGGAAAAGAAAACTCTGTGGAAACAATTTTGGAGCCCACAGAACTTTTGAAAATGTCATTAGCAAACTGTAAAATCGGGGCGATAAAAATCAGACAGCCCAAGGGCAATAAATAGCAGTGTCCCCAGCACAGGCCCCTCATCCTGAGTCACCAAGATGCCAGTTTCCACGCACAGGTCCAGGAAACAAGGAGGCCAGGGCTGGTGCATCTCTCCTGCCTGCAATGGCCTCCAAGGTAGGGACAATCTGAGGAAGGAGGCGTGGAGCTCAACCAACAAAAAATAAAGGGGAAAACGTGAACAACAGGAAGGAGGTCCGGAGGACCCAGGGACACCTTCAAAGGCTTTCAGAAAGCAGGCTCATGCTCCAGGCTTCCCCTGGTTGGTTCCACACCCTCTGCTCAGCAGTCAGAATAGCAGATCCATCCCTGAGGTTTCTGTAGTAAGACATTTGAAATATCCCACATGGAAAGGCCTTGCCTTGTGGGGCACTCAGAACAAGGAAGAACAGAAAATACTGCCTCAAGGTCATCTGTGCTATCACAGCAATGTGAACAACAGTTGTATCTGCTCCTGATCAGGAAAATGTGAAGGCGTTTGTTGTTCTCAGAGATGCTGTACAGGACTAGGCAGAGAGTGAAGCGGTTCTATAGAAACCTGTCAGGTCCTAAGGAGGCACACGGTGGCTGATGAGCCCCGGATATGAATACCTGTGACTGTGAAGAGGCCATAACCCTGAGGTGCAGAAAACACAGATCGTAAGCCTGCATGATTAAGAGATGCTAACATGAAAAATGCTGATTCCAAGTGTAACTGTTTTTTTTTTAATGTGCATTTCTCCTGTTGCATGGATTTGCCTTTTGTAGGCTGCAATAGGAGTGGAAATGAAGATGCAAGACACCATGCTGGGGATGCTGGTAGACCTGCCAGTGTTCAGTGCCCAGAACTGGAATTAAAAGAGCATTTCTGCTATTAGAGGTTTTTGCAACTCCATTCTCAGATGCTCCAATATAGGATGCAGAGGCTTGTGAAAATGTCCTTCCGAAATCCCCAAGAGCTGGTGGCCAGGAGCAAGAATAGCCATGCTGCTGAGAGCTAGACCCATGACGTCGTGGGTGAAGTTCCACAAATGGCATTCTTTGAGGACAAGTGGGTTGAGACATGTGTGTTTCCTGACCATGAGCATCCTAGGTAAAGGCAAATGCCAGGCTGAGTGGCTGGACAGTGAGGTATACTGGCATTATGGAGCCCTGAAGACTCTGCAGGGTTCCCTGGGAGGTCCTGATTCATTCCCTATTCAAATTCTGATGATGTGGCCCTTGCATATGAGGGCAGAACCCTGGGCTTTAAAAAAAAAGAAAAGAAAAAAAAAACCTATCTTTTCTCATTTTACACACCAATACCAGTTCCCACTCCCTCCTCTCCTCCCATCCCCCCCCCATGCCAACCCCTATCCACTTCTCACAGAGGGTAAAGCACTTGCTTTGAGGAAGGTCGGAGGTCATTCCTACTACACCTAGGTTGAGCAAGGCATCCATGCAAAGAGGAGGCCAGTACAAGCAGCAGGGATAAATCCTGGTGCCATTGCCAGTGGCCCTGCAGTCTGACCCAGCCATACAGGTGTCACCCATATTCAGAGGACCTAGTCTGATCCTATGCTGGTTGGTTCCTTCCTTGTCTGGCTGGAGTTGGTGAGCGCTCATTAGCTCAGGCAGACCGTGTCAGTGGGTGTCCCTACCATGGGCTTGACCTCTTTGCTCATATTCTTACTCTTTCCAGTCTTCAACTGGACTTTGAGAGCTCAGCCCAGTGCTCCACTGCAGGCCTCTGCCTCTGTTTCCATCAGTTGCTGGATGAAGGTTCTATGGTGACACTTAAGATATTCATCAATCTGACTACAGGGCAAGGCCAGTTTGGCACCCTCTCCACTATTGCTTAGGGTCTTAGCTGGGATCATCCTTGGGGATTCCTGGGAATTTATCTAGTGCCAGGTGTCTTGCTAACCCCATAATGGCTCCCTCGATCGAAATATCTCTTTCCTTGCTCTCATCTCTGTCCTTCCTCCATCTCAGCTATTCCCTTCCCTCAAGTTCTCCTTCCTCCTTCCCCTTTCCCCTCCTCTTCCCCTTCTGCCCTCCCTTCTCCCCCACCCCCATGCTCCCAATTTTGTCAGAAGATCTTGTCTATTTCCCCTTCACAGGTAGATCTATATATGTTTTTCTTAGGGTTCACCTTGTTACTTAGCTTCTCTAGGATAATGTACTATAGGCTCATTATCCTTTGCTTTACAGCTAAAATCCACTTATGAATGAGTACATACTATGTTCTTCTTTCTAGGTCTGGGTTACCTCACTCAGGATGGTTTTTTCAAGTTCCATTCATTTGCATGCAAATTTCAAGATGTCATTGTTTTTTACTGCTGAGTAGTACTTCATTGTGCAAATGTACCACATTTTCTTTATCCATTCTTCTTTACCAACCCCACATCAGAGGACTGATCTCCAAAATATATAAAGAACTCAAGAAATTAGACATCAAAAAATTCAAATAATCCATTAAAATGGGGTACAGAACTAAATAGAGAATTCTCAATATAAGAATCTCAAATGACAGAAAGACACTTAAGGAAATGTTCAACATCCTTAACCATCAGCGAAATGCAAATCAAAATGACTCTGAGATACCATATTATACCAGTCAAAATGGCTAAGATCAAAACACCAATGATAGCTTATGTTGGAGAGGATGTGGAGCAAGAGAAACACTCCTCCATTGCTAGTGGGAATGCAAACTTGTACAACCACTCTGGAAACCAGTATGGTAGTTTCTCAGAGAAGTGGGAATCAACCTACCTCAGGATCCAGCAATACCACTCTTGGGCATGTACCCAAAAGATGCTCAATCATACTACAAGGACATTTGTTCATCAGTGTTCACAGCAGCATTATTTATAATAGCCAGAAACTGGAAACAACCTTGATGTTCCTCAACCGCTAGGCTTTTGATAGTGGTTTGTCTTCCAGGCCTTAGCATTGTGTGGCAGAGGGCATCACTGTAACTGGAAGGTTGTCCGCAGGCCAGTGACCCCAGGGTGCACTAATGCTTTAAATTCAAATGATCTCCAGTGCAGATTTCATACCCCCAAATCAGAAATACTGACTGAGTACCTTTCTTGGGTGCTTGTTCAACATCACTTTAGAACCCTGTTCCCTGCTTCTGGAATCTTCCCATGAAAGACCTACAGGCACATAAATCACTGCTACAGAAATAATGGGATCATAGTTGGTATAATTGTTCTAAGCGATGATCCACTGTTTTTATATTACCATGAAATTCTGAAAGTGAGTGTTACTGAGTTGGCATTTAATTCCCAGCAATTACCTTGGGATAACTTAGGATGTTTCTAAGACACCATGTCAGCAACTCTTGGCAATATTTTTTATGAAAGGAAAAAAAATTGAACTCAACCTGATGTCCCACAAATAAGACATTACTTCAATTACTTACTGGGCATGCATGTTCAATGTAAAGACATGTTCTACTGATAAGAGTTATATCACATTGGCAAAGTGCTTGTCACATAAGTGTAAGGAACTGCGTTCAATCCTGAAACTCTACATTAAAAAGGAGGGAAAAAAGTCAGGCGTATTTTTGTGATTCCAGCACTGGGGAAGTGAACAGAGTCGAACTGGTACTGACTGGCCAGCCAGTCTAGCCTACCTGTTGTCTCTGGAGAATGGGGATGGTGCTAAGGAGTCTCCTTGAGACTAACCTCTGGCCTTCCCATGCATCTCAACGTGAGTGTTTTTACCTGCACACACAGGAGCACACACAAGTGTTCTTGCACATACACAAATACAAAGAAGGTCGCAAGAGAAGGCTCTCTTTGGATGTGGTCAAGTGTTTGAGAAGTCTTTGTGGAGACTCTGGGCAAAGTCTGCAAGGAACAGGTTGCTCTTCCCCATGCAGCACCAAGTTCAGAGGCTAGGAGAATCTGAAGGGTGCTTTGAGACACAATAGCCAGGTTTCAAGGCTGAAGCGGAAGGACTGATGCCACCATGGTGGGTAATGTTGAGTGACTCTTCATCCCAAAGACGGGAGGAGAAAGGCTGCTGACCCAAATCATCATGGCCAAATTAAGTAAAGCAAGCTTTTTCCTTTATGTACACGGGCTACCTCTCCCTAAAATGGGGCTAAAGAGGTCAGCATTGGACATGAGCAAGATAAGGGTTTCTAGATCAAGGGTATGGGATTTACAAACAGATGATTTGGAGCAACATAATGAGGTGGCCAAAACAAGGTCATATAATAACCTTTTAAAACAAAGGTAGGGCTGCTAAATGGTCATCACAACTTTCTGAAACAAAAACACGGTTGCCATTTCCTGGAACAGGCAGTACAGGACCACTGTGAGGTGAGATGGGGCATAGCCCAATCCTTGAGAAAGAGAGGTTTAATCATAAAGAGGAATAAACCTCATTTGCCTTTACTGTAAGATGGCTTCCAAGCCTCAGATGGAGGTAGGCTGGTTCATCAGTTACCAAAGGTCCTGGTCTTCATGAGCCCTTGGAGGATTTTGAGCAGGAACGAGGCAGGGACTTTGGCTTCCCTATGGGAAGTAGGCTGTGGGTATGAGGGGAGGGATGATGGCTAATTCAAAGGCCACTGTGAAAACTGAGCCTGAGATGCTTGTGCCTTAAGCAGGGTGGTAGAATTATAGTTGATGGATGACTAGATTTTGAAGAAATAACATTGGTAGAAACAAGCGGATTATTTAATACACAGGATTAAAAATGTGAGTTTAGAGGAAAATGACTTTCTTTTTCTACCCAAAAACTTTAAAAAATTATCATGCCATTTATTCGGAAAATACGCTAGAGATCTAAATAAATTTAGATCGCTCTAAATACAGTTAGAGCAAGCCATCCAAAGAATCTCTGAGGAAGTGTATGGTGATGCTGGCAGCTAACACTCACCTAGTTTGTGTGCTCGGGGGCAGACGCTGCTCAAACAGGTCCGACTTATGCTCTCCCTTAACAATCATGACAACTCTGAGATGCAGGTCTCTTGTTGCAGAAGGAGTTGTGGGCTTCCACTTAATTAAGCAGTCCAACGTTCTTCGTAATGACTATGCATGGCTTTCAGTATAAAACTAAGGGGCTCTCTGTGATGGATCCAGAGAGAAAAAGTAGAGCTGGTACATTTTAGTAATTGGTGAGTCTCTGGCCATGGTCCAACTCAGGCGGGTGTGAGGTTGTTTCACATGTTTTCTCTTAGTTCATCAGAACACACCCTGACAAAGGACGTGCAAAGGAGAAGGGGTGCATTTTAGCTTAGAGTTCCCTGTTACAGTCAGTTTGCCATTGGTGGGAAGCCAAGGGGACAAGAGACAGCCAGTGACAACATACCCACAGTCAAGAACAGAGAGACACGAATTAATGAATGCATGCTTTCTTGTGCTCAAATGCCTTTCTGCACTGCTATAGTCTAGGACCTAACCCCAGGGAATGCTATTGCCTAAAAGAGGTGGGTCTTCCCACCTCCGCTAATCTGATCAAGAAAATCCCTCACAGGAGCGCCCAGCATCTTCGATTTGGTTGATCCCAGACCCAGCCAAGTTGACTGGCACAGTCCATTGTCCCATTTTTGACCCTGTGAGGTCAGATAACTTCACATGTAGAACTCAGTGTTCTAGCCACAGAGCCTTGATCTCTGCACTTTAGATGTAACCTGCCTATCATCCTCTGGATTATTTTTAAATCTCTGGGATGCAAACAAATGTGGAAGAGATATTAAAAGGGTATGTGGAATCTGTTGTGATCTCTTTCAGAGAATTACAAATGGGGTACTTTTAAAACTATGATGTCTGCTAAACCTAGCATATAATTACAGCATACCCTAGATAAATAACCCCCCTGGAACCCTACACCAAGCCAAAGCTCTCTCTTATTATGTAAGCTGCACTTCTGGATTTATTTTTTAATCTCAACATCTCATAAGCGAAGGATCTCATTTACCTTTGTCTTTTCTCTCCAGTTACCACAAATGCTGTGGCTTTGTTCAAGAGTTTCTATCTATGTGCACCCACTCACTGCAGCAAGGAGAGCAGGGATCACTACGGCGCCTGGCCCTGAATAACCACAGGATGTTTGTGCCAGATACCTCGCTAGTCTTCACACCGACTCTCTCTTGACTTGAGGACTGTGGGATTCTTCCTGCTGTGGAGTTCACTGATTTGAAGCGAGGTCTCACTGAGCTCTGCCACTGTCTGATACTTTCAAGATGCTTAAGTGGACCGGGACTGATCGTCTTATTGAAGATAAAAGGGCAACCTGAGCGCTCAACTCATCACTGGCCCTTGTCAATGCTCAGTGAACTCTCAGCGCTGGAATGACACCAAAGGCAGTACCCACTCCATTCCCACAACTCCAAAGTATCTATCTTTATTTTCTTTTACAAGTTTAGAGAGGAATTTTATCATAACACGGACTTTATTAAGTGGGGTTGTATGTGCCTTGGATCAAATTGAGTCTTCTGAATCATGAACATTGGAAATGGAAAGGAATGAGCCATTTCATAGTCCAAATTCGCCACTTAATAGATGAGGGAAAAGATGCTCAGAGAACAGAAAGGTTCTGCCCAAGACCACACAGAACCGAGGACCAGAATCCAGCTCTTTAGCTGAGTAGAGAGTTCTTTCCACCCACAAGATCATTCCACCTGCCAAGACCGTTGCTGATAGTCTCCACCGGCCACGTGATGGTCTCAGGAGCGGACTGGGTAGTTGACCTAGCATGGACGTCCATTTGCCTCACATGCACCCACAGCACAAACCAACTTTCCAGAGCTAGAGAAACCCAGTTCAGACAGCAGCACCTGTATGTTGTGCTCAGGCTAGGATGCATGCCTGTATTTGCCTCTGCCCTCGAGTCAAACCTAGAGATTGTGAAAGGGAACTTGGAAGGACCGAAAGAAGAAGAAAGAAAGAGGAGGGGAGATCAAAGCATGCTCACAGTTGTGTACAAAACCATGTCAGAGGCACTCAAGAGTCGGGCCTTTGCCTTTCAGAAGTTATTTTCAACAACAGCTGTTATCAGAGTCTTCCATTATCTTCTCAAATGTTTGCTTAAGTTCAAAACAGGATCAAGATTCGAACACAATTGTTTAGCTTCCCTTGAAGCTCAGCTGCAGTCCTTTGGCAAATCAGCCATTGATACAGCCCCAGCCTGTACAGTAATCAACTGCCAGCTCGCTATAGGAATAGCTTTTAAAATGCAGCTGGCAAGCCAGTCCACTCTGAAGTAAGCACACGCCATACATTGTTACCTTTGCGAGTATGTCGAAATGTGGAAACGCAATCCATGCTGGGTGCCAACCGTATATAATGCCGTTTCCTTGCCTGTGGCTATTTGCCAATAATCAATCATCCATTTTTATAGACATAGCATGGTACTGTGACCACATTTGGGTTTTCTGTAAGAAAATGCTTTGCTTTCTGGTATGATGAAAAGCTTGACAATTCCCAGGTAGCCAGCCTTGGGAAAGCCTTCCTCACAGCAATGAGAAGTGAGAGGCTGGGCTGCTGGCTCTGTGATCCTTCCAGGTCTAGAGCTCTGCTTCTCCTAGGTTTTGAATGACAGGCTTGTATTTGTCAGGGTTTTTTTTTTTTTTCAGTTGTGATGGCAGAAATCCAGCTCAAGATGAAGTAAAAGAATTTGGAGTTGGATAGCTGAAGTAGTAGGGTGCCACTGCCTTCGAGGACCCCAAAGAACTGAAGAAGAATTATGAAGAAGTCTCTTTTATTACCCTTGATTTCTTGGCTCTGACTTTCCCAGTATATTGACTCTATTATGTCCTTGTGATGAAGATGGGCTTTCTCTCTCTCTCTCTCTCTCTCTCTCTCTCTCTCT
>LOEQ01016565.1:0-12960 GCA_001685075.1 Bramus lutescens | reverse complement strand
GGCCTAGGACCTGTCTGGCCATAGGCTCTGAGGTTCTCCCCTATGGCCTAGGACCTGTCTGGCCATAGGCTCTGAGGTTCTCCCCTGTGGCCTAGGACCTGTCTGGCCGCTGGCTCTGAGGTTCTCCCCTAGGGCCTAGAACTGGCTAACTACAGATTCTAGGCCCTGGTTACAACACCAGGCATGAGCTCCCTCTTGTGGAGTGGGCCTTAAACCTAAAGGGTGGCATTTCCTCCTTCTCTCTCTCTCCACCATTTCACTACTGTGTCCAAATTAAGAAAGATACTTACCGGCAGGAGATCTCTGTACTTGTGCCAAAGTGGAAAGATTCTGCCTGATTTTAATGTTACCGTTCTCTGTATTTTTCATTACAATTGGTTTCTAAATGTGAAAAATTTCATGACATGCTATGGTATAGTATAAAATATTAATGAAATAAAAATTAAGGGAAATAAATTTCCTGATATTTTCAAGCATACTATTATCTCTAAATAAAATTTAACAAACTGATTTTCATAACTCTATTCCTTTCCTATCAGATAGTGATTTTGAGTCTGTTTGTTCTAAACCTTTATCTGGAAAAAAACAAGTGACTATGTTTCTTGAAGACAGTTTTAATTGTTTCTAAGAAATGCTTAGCTAATAGAAATTAAGTGAAAAATAACTATAGATCTTATATGAGAAATCATTGTCTTAATTGATTAAGTAACTCAGGTTCTTTTATGAAGTTCATCAGATGAAACTTAAACAACAAAATTTAAATTTGAAGGGTAAAAGTTGCTTATTTGCTTTAGATTTCTGTATTTATATTTTCAGATAGTGTGTGTGTTTTATGCTTTGGGTAAAAAGGTAACTACTTTTCTTGTTATAACAAAACACAATACTAAAGTAGGTTAAATAAGGAAAGATTTATTGTGTCTCACAGGTTGAGGAGACAGTTGTGGGAAAAGCTTGGTGGTGGGAGAGTGAGGTAGTTGCTCACATGGTGTCCACAGTCAGGAAGTGGAGAGACTGAGGCCCCTGCTCACATTGTGTCCACAGTCAGAAAGTGGAGAGACTGAGGCCCCTGCTCACATTGTGTCCACAGTCAGAAAACAGAGAGACTGAGGTAGTTGCTCACATGGTGTCCACAGTCAGAAAGCAGAGAGACTGAGGCCCCTGCTCACATGGTGTCCACAGTCAGAAAGCAGAGAGACTGAGGTGACTGCTCACATGGTGCCCACAGTCAGGAAGCGGAGAGACTGAGGCCCCTGCTCACATTGTGCCCACAGTCAGGAATCAGGCAGAAGAAATGCTACTACACAGGGGCTTCCTCTTTTTCCCTCCTATTCAATCCGGGATCATAGTCTATACATAGGACAATGTCAGCAATGCTGAGGTGACTCTTCCTTTCACTGTTAAACCTTTCTGGAAATACCCTCACGGACACATCCAGATGTTTGTTTTCTGTGTGATTTTATATTTTATATCTATTCAAGTTGGTAATGAAGTTTGGGCCATGACACATAATTGTGGTTAATAATTTTGACATGTAAAGGCTGTTACTGTAAACTCTTTGTTATTTTATTGTCTGGAAATATTTCCAGTTGTTTATGTTGTCATATTAAGATGTAAAATAGAAGATAATGAAATCTTTGAGGGGTCATCATGACCTTTCATAGAATTCTTCCATAATTAGCAGTCATGTCTTTCATCTCATGTTATTGTAAAGCTCTGTTGATATTTATAGAGGGAGCAACTCACTTTTCATCATTACTGAGAGCTACATTTTGTGTGTTCCACAGTGGAGCTCTGGATCTCGCTCAGTGAGTCTTGCACAGTTGAGGAGAGTGTCATATTTATGTGGAATGACTTTTTTCTTTTTCTTTATTTACCATTAAAAACTCTCTTGATTTAATTCAAATATACATACTTGTTTTTAAATGTTTAATGAGTCAAAGTAGAGTTCTAGGAAAATGACATAATTTCCATCTTGTGAAGGTCACAAAATGTATTGCTATCTGTTTGGAGAGAGGCCTAAGCAGTCCAATAAGGAATAAGACAGGGGCATAAAGAAAAATTTGATAAAACTAACTGCACCCTCTAAAGTACAGTTCTCAATTTCAGGAGAAATCACAACCACAGTGAATATGATAGGAGAGCCTGGAGGAAACCACCATATGCCTGTCATGACAGACCCCACCTGTGGAGCCAGCCTCTCTAGGCTCTGCAGGTGTTTCTCCTGTGCATCTCCTGTCCACATAGAATCCATGCAATTAATTTTTATTCCTCTAATTAGGTTGTTGTTGCACTAGTTCTAATTGATCTTAATAATAAAAACCTGGAGCCAGACGTGGGGGAAATGCTCAAAGATCAAAGAGACAAAGGAACAAGTCACAGCCAACTCTGATCTTGCTAACTCCTCAACCAAAAAAGGGCTCTTCCTGCCTTATATTCCTCCTTCTGCCCAGCCATATCACTCCCTGTCAGTCTGTACAGACCTCCAGACCTCTATGGTTAACTAGTGGCTAGATCCACTCTCTGATCTTCAGGCAAGCTTTATTTGTTAGAGCCATAGACAAAGTATCACCATGGGTTGTTGTCGTTTATTTTAATCCTGGTGCTGTTGACATTTTTGCTTGATTCTGCACTGTGGAAGGCTGTCCTCTGAGCTTTTGAATGGTTGGCATCATCCTTAACCTCTAGATGCCAGCAACAGCTTCCTAGCCCCAGTGATAAACATTATCACTAAGCATTGTGAGGTATCCCAGAGAGTACACTTGAGAACCACAGGTGTCCTAGTTCTTTGCATATGCTAATAACTCAATAAGTATTTGTGGAATATGAATAAATAAATTGCAATTCTTCTAAAATGCATTTTAACTGTAATTGCTATTCTGATGAATTCACATCTGTATGCATCATGTCAAGAATATTTCCTGGGTCAGCCCATCACTTCTGTAAAAAAACGCATACTGGATATAAAATTCAGCTCTGAAGTGTGTTAGCCATTAATGGCTGTAGGGGAAGAGTGTCATTTTCTCCCATTGTTCATGCTTCGGTAGATAACCTCCCACTCGAGCTCACGCAAACAACTCTAACTAAACACAGTGGGACACACACATGAAGAAGACATGAGAGTAGAAGGGTGACCTCTTGGAAAGAAGGGTTTCAATAAGAAAGGGTGGGGATGAGAGGGCAATAGGAGCGAAAATGACTAAAATTCACTATATTCATGTTTAAATCTTGAAAGAATAAAAATGAGCCAGTTGGAAAGATTCAACCAAGAGTAAATCATTTCTGAGAATGCACAGGAAAGGGATTTAACTTCTATTCACCATGGATTAATTTGTATGACCATTCACAGTGTTAGCAACTGGGCTTTTGCTTACTTGCTTGTTTAATGAATAGATATTAGCTTTTGAGTAGTTTGGGGTTTGTAGGTTTTTTAGGATTGACCTGAAATTCACTATGCTGATCCAAAGAAGACAGACTTAAGACTATTTCACTAACACAGTGATGCCAACCTAAAGAAAAGAATGAGCTGAGATTTTCTCCAAATGCTAATATTTCATCTTATAATAATATAGCTCACAATGGGAATGCAGCTACAAGAGGAAATACAGGAATATTCAAAGAGGTTGAGACAAGAAGGAAGCTTTTAAAGACAGAATGAAGAGAGTAACATTAGCTGTTTTGAAATACTATCCACGGCGTAGTGTTAACAACGGGAGTGGCATCAGTCTGAGGCTGAGCACGCACTTCTGTGTAGACGTGCTTTAGAACACACTTTTGTATAAAGGTGGCTTCCATGCAAATGTGTGGTCCTGATAGATTTTGGTCATAGGCATACTCCAACAGTACTACGTAAGAGCCTTTCCTCTTTCTGGACAGCGTTCACATTTCTTTCACAAAAGATAACTTCAGAAGGAACTACACATTGAAAAAGAAGAAGAAAAGAGGAGAAGAAAAAGAAAGGAAGCATAGTTGCTTTCTTTTCACTCTTTGAGAGCCTGCCACCCAGCTTCCAGATAAATACATGGAGACTTATTCTTACTTATGAATGCCTGGCCTTAGTTTGGCTTGTTTCTAGCCAGCTTTTCTAACTTAAATTATCCCATTTCTCTTTAAGTACATTTTGCCTCTGCACTTTTTAATCTTTCTTTCCTTCTTACTCCGTGCCTGGCTGTGTGGCTGGTGGCTGGACCTTGTTGTCTCCTTTTCTTACTCCTCACTTCCTTCCCTAGATTTCTCCTCTTAGTTATTCTCTCTGCATGCCAGTCCCACCTATTTCTCTCTCCTGCATAGTTATAGGCCATTCAGCTCTTTATTAGACCAATCAGGTGTTTTAGGCAAGCAAAGAAACACAGCTTCACAGAGTTAAAGAAATGTAACATAAAAGAATGCACCACATCTTTGCACCATTAAACAACTATTTCACAGCATAAATGAATATAACACATCTCAAACTAATATTTCACAGCAAGAAAGAAAGGAAGGAATGAAGGAAGAAAAAAGAGAGAAAGAGAGGGAGGGAGGGAGGGAGGGAAGGAGGGGGTCTCTAGCATGGCTTTTCATAAAGTCATTAACTAGTTCTAATGCCTTGGTCCTTGAAAAGCAGCAGTTCTCAACCTGTGGGCCATGGCCCATTTGGGGGATCAAGTGACCCTTTCACAGGGATCACCTAAGACCATCAGAAAGCACATATCTTTAAATTATGATTCATAACAGTACAAAAATTACAGTTATGAAGAAACACCAAAAATAATTTTATGGTTGGGGGGTCACCACAACATGAGGAACTGTATTAAAGGGTCACAGCATTAGGAAAGTTGAGAACCACTGTTGTAAAAGAATGGCCAGGCATTTTAAAGTACTCAGTTTCTTTTCTGCTGTTTGAGAATAATTTTGTAAGACAGTCTGCCAGCCTGTGGTGGAAGCAGCCTGACCCTGTATGGTGTGCACCGGGCAGCAGCACTTACACTGTGTTCATCTTCCTGAAACAAAAGAAGAGGCCTTGACTTGCTGGGCTGTCCACACTCCTGAATTAGCTGGAAGTTTTATTTGAGTGAAGAAAGAAAGGAGTTATGAATGTGACTCCATTTCTTCGTCTTTACTGGAGGAATGATGATGCTTACTTCCCAAAATGGTGAGGTTCACAGATAATTCATGTAAATGCATCGTGTCTGTTACTATCTAATCCAGACGTGTTTATCATCCCAGTGAAATTCAAAATGTTAGAAAAGACGTTGGGGAAAGAGGTGTTCGATATGTTCAATATTTCAACTTTGAATGCTAAAGATACCTTTGCTTCCACTCCTCTTCTCAGCCTGCTAGAGGTCAGAATGGTGGCTCTGTCGGTTCCTAGGCAGTGATGCAATGAAACAGAAGCAGGTGGTGAAGAAGGCCGCAGACAAGAGCCAGAGGAGGAGGGCAAGGTTGAAAGCAGTCCATAGTGTTCAGCATCATGGATCAAGGACTTGGAGAATCCATGCATTCTTGTGATGCTTTCGGGGTCCAGGACCAAGTTACCTCTCTTCTCCATCCACTACCATATCAGTGTTGGTCTGGAATGCAGACTGGGTGCCTCCTTTGAAAGTTTCAGTGTGACTTAATGTTACCTAATTTTGCAGAGCCCTGATATGAAAAGTTTCTTCACCATATTTTTTCCTTTTCTCAGTTCAGATTCTCCCTGCTTTTGTGTGCAAAGAAGGAGGACGCTGGAGAGCAGAGGCAACGTAATATTCCAGACTGCTTCCAAGGGTTCTATTTGCCATATTTACTTACGTGTAGTTAGCACTTTTGCCTGAAAGGAGGTTTATTTCTTTTTAAAATGCTCTTTTAAAGTGGTGTATATCCATTAACAATGTTGAACAACAGTAATTGAAATATCAGAAGTCAGTATTGCTTTTAAGGCTTACATCCTAAACTGGGGAATAATTTGTAGAATCATAATTCCTATCCTTAAAGTTAAGCAGAAGATTCTCTTCTAAAAACTAATTTAGATGAAACCTGTGTTCTAGTTATCATTCATATGTAATCACAAGTCTCTATGTTCACTTCATTTGTGATTTCATGAAAATAATGAAAGTCATTTATGAGACAACTTACAACAAGATACCGGAATAATTTTTTGAAACATTTTAAGGGAAGCTTTTACAGTAAGAACTTTAAAATCTTCTATTCATTTTAATGCCTATCTGACATGCCCATTTCCAGCTGTGCAATGGAGGGTCAGTGACAGAGCTTGTGAAAGGATTTCTGAAGAGGGGAGAGAGAATGAGCGAGCCTATAATTTCATATATTTTACATGAAGCACTAATGGTAAGGACATTTGAATTCTTTGTACAATAATTAGAGAGTAGTTCTAACTAAATAAAATGTATATCCTTCATAAACGTATAACCACCTTAATATTGACTAATACAGGGACACATGCAGTCCGGGTGTTAAGCATAGACAATTTGGGTTTTTCATTAGAAGTCAACTTTGTTTTGATGGGCTTCTGATTTATGCTCTTAGGTATTATTTTACTTTTTATAGATAAATATAGGATATAAATTTTTCTAGTAGTTATAATTTTATTTGCCACTATTTTAAATAAGTGTATTTAGAATATTTTCCTTTTTTGGAATCAACAATTTTTTAAGACTGGAGGGCCAGCAAGAGGACTTAGCAGGTAAAGTGCTTTGCTGTCAGACATGACGACCTGAATTTAATCCTAGAACCCATATAGTGGAAGAAGATTTGCTGTGCGACAATGGTCTGTACCCTATCTATTGTATTTTGATAAAATGCTGATTGGCCAGTAGCCAGGCAGGAAGTAGATGCAGGGTGATGAGAACAGGAGAATGCTGAGAAGAGAAAGTCTAGTCTACAGTCATCACCCAGATGCAGAGGAAGCAAGATAGCAAGATGTGACTGCCTTCCTGAAAAAGGTACCAAGCCATGTGCAACACAGACAAGAATTATGGGCTAATATAAGTTTTATAAGAGTTAATAAGAAGCCTAAGCTAATAGGTCAATCAGCTTATAATTAATGTGGACCTCTGTGTGTTTCCTTTGGGACTGAATGATTGCAGGACCACAAGGGACAGAAAACTTGGCCAACAAAAACTGACTCCTACTAGTTGTTCTCTGATTTCTGCCTGCTTGAACATGCAAGTGTGTGCATGCACACACACACACACACACACACACACACACACATGCAAAGAAATTACTGCAAATGTCATTAAAAAGTGTAGAGATTTGGGGGGAAAGCTGAGAAGTGTGCTCTTTTTTGTGACTTTCTATATAGTCCAAGTTGGAAATGATACATTTAGGTTTGACTAACTCAATGTAAAACCTTAGTATTTGAATGCTGATTTTAACATTGGTATTGATTCTGCACAAGTGCACTGCCTTGAAAATGTTTCTTTGTTTTATTCTCTTATGAATAATTACACAATTTTCACCTTCCAGGGACTTCAACATCTTCATAACAACAAAACTATCCACCGTGATGTCAAAGGGAATAACATTCTGTTGACTGCCGAAGGTGGGGTGAAGCTGGTAGATTTTGGTAAGTTTTCCTGGAAGTGCATAAGAAGCTAGCATGATTTTTATCATTTTCCAACAGGTTTGCCTTTCTGAGTTGAGAGTAGGAAAACAAATTAATATCTTTCAGTCAATTTGGCAAATGAACCTCCCGGCTACCGAGTCACCCAGTTTAAGCCCAGATCACATGTGTATGTATTTATATGTAGTTTATCCGGCAGGCCAGGCAGCATCCCAAATGGTTAAGCCTGTTCTGAGAGGCCACTGGCTAGCCTCTGTTAGTGATTGCTTTATGAAGGGACACATGTCCAAGTCCAGGATTTTGAATGAGAGGAGATCTTCAAGGATCCCTGAAGATCACTTCAAGATCACTCATCCTTAGAGGTAAACATGTGAAAGATGTTCTTGAGATTCCATGTGTCTTATCATGATGCCCAAAAGGTCTTTGTTCATGTTTGTGACCAAGGTGCTCTCCTGAAGAAGGCACAGCTGAGCAAGGAAAGAACTGGGGGAGGTCCTGGATGACATGATTCAACCCAAAGATCAATTATTTTTCTGCCTTCTTTTTCTCTATTGTGTAACATGGAAAATTCCCATGTTTACCAAGCCGGTTGTTTCCATGTGGTAGCCCAATACATAGTGTGTCCCTCTTCTGAACAGCTGCTTTTCACTTTGAAGATGAATCTGTATTTTGTCATGTTTGAACTTCTAAGCCTGTGGCATTGGTGACAGTATTCCAGGACATCTTAATGTTGTTCTGAGACATTCTCTCCTTTCCTCCCTATGTCCCAGCTTGTGCTCCAAGATCCTGTGAATTTCTTTATTTTTAAATTTATCACACAATTATTTGGTCTTACAGGTAAGTTAAGACGCTCAGAAACGTATGTAGATAGGCAGAGTCTTTTACGACCAAGGTTGTGCCTCATTCTATTCTGAAGAATTACTGCTTTGAACATAGCAGTTCACTGAATATGAATTGAATCAACAAATTTTCTTTTATTTGGCATTCTGAAAACTAAAGCTCAACAAATTTGACTGATTTAATTTTGAAGTTAATGTAAAGTCCAAATCTATAATACCCTCATGGTTTGAGTTGCCCAAGGCTTGATTTTCAGAGCACGCACATACCTGGATGGATAGCATGCCCATCCTATATGCCTTGCACAGCACTGTTTGTCTCACATGAACTTCTGTAAACTGCTGAGCAGCAATGAGATTGACAGTGAATACCTGAGTCATAAACCGGGTGCAGCCAGTTTGTGCTGCTGATGGAGTTCAGAGCCATATGATTGGATGATCAGGCAGGTTAAGGTGTACTAAGGACTTTTGTTTTGAAATTCAAGTTTGTATTTTCCTAATTACTAAGAGTGTTGAACCTATATTAGGTGTGTTTTTATCCATTTTTATTTCTTTTTGGTTTAGAACCCTCTGTTCAGAACCACAGCTCAGTTCTTAGTTTTGTCATTTGTTTTCTTGACTCTTTGTCTTTTGAATTCCTTATATATCCTGGATTTTAATCTCTGACAGATATGTAACTGGGAAAGATTTTTCTCTCACTCTCTAGGCTTCCTCTTCACTTGATTGTTTCCTTAGCTTTACAAAAGCGTTTTTATTTTATGAGGTACCATGTGTCAATCATTGGCCTAATTCCTGTACAACTAGATCCTATTCAGAAAGTTCTTTCTTATGCCTGTATCTTGGAGGGTAGTGCTTGTATTTTCTTCTAGTTGTTTTACATGTCATATTTCACATTGAGGCCTTTGATCCATCTGGAGTTGATTTTCGTGCTGAGTGATAGATATGCCTCTACTTTCATTCTTTTACATGTGGCAATGCTAAATAAATTCTGTAGGTTATATATACAGGTGTATATATAGCATTCCAGGCACTAGGAAAGGTCTGGTCAGCAAGAGACATAATGACAACAACAAAATTACAAGTGTATGAGACACTTGTCTTGGGCTGACTTCTTTACAACTATGAAACCTGGATAATGAAATGCTCCTCAGAGCAGCGGCTGAATGTGTTTGAGATGGCATGTCTCAGGAAGATTCTAGGCGTCACACGAAGAGATAGGCTGCACAATGATGACATTAAAAAGCATCTCCATCCACAGAAGGAAGTAAACTGCAGGTTATGGCAACAGTGCCTGAGATACTTCAGCCATGTTATGAGAATGGATGATGGCAGATACCCAAAGATAGCACTGCTTGGAGGAGTGCATGGATAAGGTGAAGAGGAAGACCCCAAAAATGCTGGGTAGACAGTATAAAGGAAGACTGTGGAACCTTGGGTATGACAATAATACAAGCATCTAGGACTGCCAGGGATAGGAGCAACTGGGAAACTGCCATAAATGGGCTATCCATGCATGCTTAGGCATTGCCAGGACATAAAATGACAATGATGATAATGATATGCATACATGCATACATATGCATGTAACACTAATAATTAAAGAAATCATGAAATTGGAAGAGGAGGGAGGAATTGGAACTAGAAGAGGGGACAATAGTGATGATGTAAATGCAGTGCTCATATATGAATTACTCAAAAATATAAGCCTATTTGAAAATAAGGATATTTATATTTCATCTCCTATCTGACACATGATTGTTCTGTTATGAAATAAGAATTCCCAGGTGTCCCTTTATGTTTCTAATAAAGAGCTTTTTACTACAGCCAAGTCAGTATTATTTTAAATATTAAGAAATATAATTACACAAAAGTAGGATTTAGCTTGTTAGTACTAACCACAAACATAGTCTGTCTGAGAACAGTTTTTTGTGGTTAAGGGAGACATACAATTGTGGGAAGCCACCAGACCCCTTAGAGAGCTAGGAGACTAGTGAGCTGGTTAAAACTTTTAATGAGGTGCATCATTGGTCATGGGTGCATGGTCAGTCAACAAACAAAATGAGCTCCAAGGAGGTAATTTCTTTAGGCAGATCAGCTAATGTTGAAAAAAAGCTGTCCTTACCTAGAATATAGACTGAAAAAGAGACTTGGTTCAAAGACAGCCCACAGCTTTCCTCTCTGTAGAATTTTCCCTGGGGAATGTCCTTTCTAATAGGACACTTAGCATTTTGGCACAGGAACACGAGATGACATCTCATGATTTACTTAGACATCGTTCTTATGACAGAGTAGCTTATGTCTTTAAATCTCTCATTATCCACATGCCCCGTTTTATATTAAATCCCTAGTGTGTAATGTAGGTCAAAGAGAAGTTGTGAGTTGGTCATTAATAAGCCAATTTTTTTAGGATCAAATGAGGAAGGTGCACTTGAATTTAGAGACTGGAAGTATCCCTTTCTTTCTTCCTAAGCATTCAGAAAGAGCCGTGAGTAGGTGGGACAGGCAAGCACTGGAAAGGGGTTACTTTTCACACAACTTAGGTCCCAACAGAGGTCAGGAAGGTATCTTCACTGGGAGGGGGTTAGTTATGGTGGCATAGGATGGGGTCATGGGTTCCCAAGTGGAAGGAGAAGGGCATCTATGAGGGGTGGTAGTGGTGATGTCAAGTGGATCTTCACGCCTAAAGTGAGGTGAATGCAGCATCTGCATAGGGGTGGGGATGGGGGCTAGAGACTGCAGCCTCAATATCCTCAGGAAATTAACCAGGACTTCTGCCTGATTGAGAAAGGAATTACAAATATGGAGAAAGATAAATATATGTGTAGGTGTCAAAATAAATATAATACAAGCCCCATGCTCAGGAGAGGTCAGCCAACACAGATTAGGTAGCTTTCGTGTTTTTTTTTTTAAAGAGAAAGAATGTAAAGTTAGGTGTTTAAAGAGGTGGGGAGGATCTGAGAGGAGCTGGGGGAAGGGAATGTATGTGATCAAAATATATGAAAATTTCAAAGAATAAATAAAACCATTATCTTAAAATAAAGAATGTGTATTGTGAAATGTGTATATGTGTTTCTATTTCCTTACCATCTCCACTGATGAGGAGTTCAGCGCTTGTCTGGATTTGGTTTAAAATAGCAATTCCCAACTAAGTGGAAGTCAGGGCCTTTAGAGGAAGAATTGTTTTAGGGTTGTGTCAGATAGCCTGGGACCTACCTTGTCCAAAACGCTAAAACTTCTCAATGAGTGAGAATACATGTCAAAGGAACACAGATGCCAACTTGGAGCAAGATCCACTCATCAATACTCTGATCATCTAAGCATTAAAATGATAATAATGATGTAACCATAGGGATCCATTGAACAAAACAGAAGTCCATTAGTCCACACTAGCACACATATGTGCATGAATACATGAGAGACGCAAAATAAAGACAGAAGAAATGGTGGCGCTCCAAGTCATCATTTATCTGTCACCATAGTGATAATTAATTTATCCAATAGATGCCTATGTTAATGGGTCAAATTTTGAATAGAAATAGGGTAGTCTCAGACATGACATATCTTTCCACAAAGTGTTTATTAGGCAAAAAGGTAAAAGATAAATTTTACGTAGGAGAAGTCTACAGACAGGTGTCAGTCATGTCAGAGTGAACATGAATGGTCACAGGAAGAATGAAATCAGTTGACCTGACATGATGAGCCCTGTGTCACATCCATTGTATTCCTGCCAAAGCTGAAATCATGACATAATTTCCAACAGTTCAAGCCGGGGAGTAGTCTATGAACTAACAGGCCTAAAATTAAGCAGATGCCCAGGTTTTTGAGATTTAATGAACAATGGAGGAGCTAGCCAGACTGCATATCATAGAGATGGGGCAACACACGAAAAGAACATGATCTTGGTGCATTTTGTTTTTATGGTAAATTTGGTAGCAGTGTTGAAACATGAGGTTTGTAGATTACATGATAGAATTTATGAGTTAAAATCTAACAATTTTGATGATTACAAAGTAGGAATATTGGTCTGCAAGGTCCCTGGCCAGCAAGGGACCCTGATCCTGTACCAGAAGATCCATCGGAAGGGTGAGTGTGTTCCTGACCAGCCAGCAGAAGCCCCGGAAAGGGAGCACAGACATTCTGCAACCCCCTAAACTTTCTGGTCATTCTGCAGGGGCTTCTCTCCCAGGCTACTGCCTCTCTCTCTTCCTATCCCATCCCAGCTTGCACCCAGACACCCCTTCCATTTCTTGGGGTCACAAGATCCCCAGCTCAGCCTGTTTTGGGTTGGAACAGGGTGATGGGTGCAACGGGGGGGGGGCAGTTCCTTTGTTTCACTAAGCCTGCAGGAAGCAAGCTAGGCCTTTTGTCTGCTAGGTCCCTGGCCAGCAAGGGGTCCTCTTCCTGTACCAGAAGATCCATCAGGGAGCATTTGAAGGAACAGATGAGCAGGCGCCAATTCAAGAATTCCTCCAACAATCTGAAAAACAACATGATAACACCAGAACCCAGTGAACATACAACAGGAAAACGTGAACACCCTAATCCAGAAGAAGTAGGAAAAATAGACATTATGAAAGTGATAGA
>LOEQ01016564.1:5595-16806 GCA_001685075.1 Bramus lutescens | reverse complement strand
ATCCTACATAGGGTCTCAGTCTTACAAAGCAAACATTCCATGCAGTAGTCCTTCTCCTGAGAGCCCAGAAGCAAATTGTAATTAGAGAGCCAAGTACAGCTTTTACACTCAACATATGACCTGAGAAACCTTGTCTATTCCAATCAAATCACTAGTGCTCTAATGGATACATCACTAACTGAATTAATTGAGTTTATTCAATACCTGTGTGGTGTCCTCTACTTATTGACAACCAAACAAGATCAACTGCTGAGATTCTTGACTTTAAAAAGATTTGTTCTAGAGTCTATTGCATAATTGCGAACAAGAGTAGATCTGTTATGAGACAGCAAGAAGAGCCTTTGTTCATATCAGCTTGACTAAGCTACAAATAGGTTTCTTCCTCATTGTATGTCATCAGCTGCTCTGTTTTGGAGTTTTGCATTAGGCAAGACACTAGCTATTATGAATAATCGTTCTATGCCTTTAAAATATATGTAAATCATTTCCTCAGCTTCCAGACATTTTTACATCCAGAAAATGTCTTTTGGAAGAATCTGAATCCATCTCCTTAAACTATAAGCACCAAGGGAAAAACATCCCTGTCCCTTACTTCTTTGAAAAAATAGGGATCACCTTCAGTGGGAGAAAGAAATGTCCATTTCAGAGAGAAAAGTTTAACAAAATCAGAGCCAACTCACTCCACATCTCACTCACCCGCCTGTCTATTCTTCCCCTAGGCTTCACTCCAAAGTATCTTCGAGTGCAATTGCACCCGCACATTAAAGCGCAGAAGGACTTCCTGCCCCGTTTTTTGTACAAGAAAAAGGGAGTTCAGGCATCTAGATAGCAAAAGCCTTGAATAAAGGTCTCCTCAGGTTATTTAACTTTGTCCAGTACAACTTTTCCTTACATCTGAAAATATGAAAAAAAAATCACAATAAGTGATAACTTCCCAAATCCAAGAAATCCAAGTGAGGAGTGGGCTTCTCGAGCTGAGTAGAGAGTGTTGTACTTGATCAAGTTGCATTCATAGGGCAACAAGGAACAAAGGTGCTCCAAAATGCAGCTTAAGGGTTTCCCACCATGGCCTAACTTAAGTTTATTGTTGTTGCAATTTTGTTTCGCTTTGTTTCCTGGTGGAGGCTTTTCTGTGTCTTGCAATATATGTATAACAGCATGTGTGGTCTTTATCCACTCAGGACACTAAATGTCAGTAGCATTTCTCCATTATTAACAGCCAAACTGTTTCCACATGCTACACAGTGTCTTAACTAACAACACTGAGTTAGGATGAAATAAGATCCACATGTGTACATGTGTATACATATATTATGATCCTTAAAGTATTTGATAAGTCCACATTGAAACATTGTACCCACATTGTCTACTGGCTTTTTTTAAGGAGTAGCATGTAGAACAACAGAACATATAAATGTGAAGTAAATGCTCACTTAGCTGAAATGTGCTGTTAGTCAGCAAAGTCAGAGAAGACTCCCTCAGTGACTCAAGCCTTCTAGTTTTTTGCTAGGGAAACAATGTTACTGAGTAGATTCCCTGCCACAAAATGAGTTCATGCCATTGACCATGCAATACATACACATAAATGCAAGCACAGACATACATACGATGTCCATACACATAAAATAAAACACATAAACCTTTGAAAGAAATTGTTACTCTTTATCAGGAAGGTACAATTAATGTAGCCCCGAGATAATTCCATTGAGGCTTAACAAGATTATATACTTCTGAATGATGACATCAATATTTTAATAAAATGGATTTTTAAAAACATTTCAGTAATTTTTATTTTTCTTTTTTGCTAAAATGACTCTTAAAAGAAGCTTCTTGCTAAGTGGAGTTTCCAAAAATGTTTCCTACTGAATAATAGTCCAAGTTATGCTGTAAGGTAATGTTGGTGCTGTAAAATAGGTTGAAGTGCTGACTGTGAAACAGAATTGCTAATTATTAAAGAAAAGGATTGAAAATGCAAATAGCATGGAAATGCTTGTTCTCATCTGGCAGAAGCAAAAATAATCTAACGACAAATAGCACTACATCAGCATCTTTGAAGAGTGGAGATTTTGTTTCCCACTACAAATATATTTTGAAATTTTTCATGTGTAGTTGGTGGATGACAAATACATCAGACTAATAAGGTCCTTTACACTTAGAGAAAAAGCTATAAATTTTGTTTTTATTTTCTTAGTGTTTTTAAATGAAATCTGTAATGTTCTTTTGGTTTTCACTATATATAGTTTATCACACATTTTTGAAACATGCACAGCCACATGAAAAATATTTTACAGAGAATTGCAAGAGAAAGCATCATGGTACTCTTCAGAATAAATAAAACCAAGATCTGTTACACTGGACCCTTAAATCTTCATGTAGTAACTCTTAGTCTCTTAGTCCTTTTTCTTTTTGTGGAATCGAAATGTAATCTCATTGAAACAAGGTCATTTGGAAAGAGTAGTTTCTCTATCCATGTTCTGAAATGACTGACCTTGAGTTCTGTTCATTAAGAAGATCATAAAAGCATAGTATTATAATTTTGAATATTGAAGATACTGTGGAAAGGATAAAATAGTGAGTCTACATTATATCAGGGTTATGTCCTCAACAATTTATGGGATAATTTCATAGGGCAAAAATTATTGAGCCTCTAAATAAGCAAATAAAGACTCATTAAAATTTCACACCTCTCAAGAGGAAGATAAAGTCATAATAAACAGGTAACAAAAATTCTATTTCTCCCTTACCTACATACGAATTTATACAAGTTTCAATTCAGTTGTAAACACTAACCAGTGATTTAGGCTGTTGTTTAAGTAAATAATGATCATACTGAAATATTTAGTCACAAAATATTGAATTATATTTTAGTATATTACTTAAACACATTGCTTTTGATTCTTTAAAATTATGTGTCCAAAATACCCTTGATAAAAAATGAACATCTAATTTTTTATATTCTTATTTATAATATAATGACTGACATCTTGATGTTTTTTCCTATTTTGAGAAAAAAGACATCAATGAAAATTACTAATTACCACGAGTTATAAAGACACTATGTTAAACAACTGAAACGGGTGAAAAGTGGCTTGGCTGTTAAGGCCCCTTCTTTGCTCGTGAGCACCTCCAGTAGGCTGTTCACAATTGCCTCCAACTACAGCTACAAGGCAAACCCCTTTCTGACTTTCAAGGCCACCCTTGATTCCTTAGTGAATTCTAGGCCAGCCAGAGTAACAAAACAAATCCTGTCTCAACAATGAAGAGAAAGAAAAAGAAGAAAAGAAGGAGGAGAAAAAATAGTAGAAGAAAGGGAATAGAATAGAAAATAACAAGTATGTTATATGTCTGTCACTCAAATGTTGCCAACACTTTCTAAATTACATGCAATCGATTCATTCAAAAAATTGCTTATTATTGAATAATCAAGCCAATAATTCCATCTACAAGTCCATATTCTTAAATATATCTTTGTATAATCTAACGATTTAGTTTGAAGAACACATTGGCAAAGTCTTTCTTAGAAAAACATTTGAAGCCAACTGATGCTAGCTAGCATGTGCAGTTATTGACTAGTATCTATGAAATAGCTCTTTTTTTGCCTCCAAGCTTAGACCAGCGCTCCAAGGTGGCTTTGATTTTGGCTGCCTGAAATGAAGGTCAAGTGACAAAAAGAAACTCAAAAGATAAGGGAGCTCATGAGAAATGAACTTACAGGGTCAGAGTTACAAATTTACTCTATTTTCGAAGTTTTAATAATTCTATCTCTGTATCTATGTATCTATCAATGTATCTATCTATCTATCTATCTATCTATCTATCTATCTATCTATCTATCTATCTATCTANGCTAAGACTATACCTAAGACTGGTGAGATTGCTTAGTGGGAAAGTCACCTGTCACCAAGTCTGAGGACTGAGTTCAGTACCCAGAACCCACCTAGAAAAAAGAAACAATTTCTACACTTCACCTTTTACCATCCAGGATACATGTGCCCATATATATGTACAAAAATAAATAAGGAAAATTTCACTAAAACATTTTTCTTTCTTATTAGTTTTGCATACCTACCACATTTTGCCCTCTCTTCCCTCCTCCCATTCCCCCCACTGCCCATCTACTCCTCAGAGAGGATAAGGCCTCCCACAAGGTGTCACCTAAGCCTGGCATATGAGTTGAGGCAGCACCAAATCCCTCCTCCCTGCATCAAGGCTGAGCAAGATATCCCCCCTTAGAGAATGGGCTCCAAAAATCCTTGTTCCACTGCAAGGGGTCCCAAAATCAGAAATAAAAATTTAAAAAACAGATGACAAAACTAGCTGGGGTTGAGTAAAGATCTCATTGATTTTTGAAGAATAAGAATGAAACTAAGCCTTAGGATTCTTACTCATATCCCCTAGTGCTGCAGACAACTGCATCCTCAACATGGGGGCTTTGAGCTGCTGTCCAGTAGGCATGCACATCGTTCTTTTATCATGGCCTATTTCTAGATCTTCTGGCATCTGAGTGAACAAGATTATCATGTGCCTTTCCAGTTTCAATCTTGATGTCCTGTTTCCTAACTATTCCCCCAAACAAGTTGCATAATCCTATACATGAAAATAATCAACATGTAATATGTGTTGTTTTGTGGTGTCAGTATCAGGAAGATATCTGTGTTCTGCTACCTCCAATATGAAAACTAAATATTTATACTGCTCAAAAATTTTAAATTGTTATGCACTTTTTAAAACTTATAGTGTATCCTATAGAAAATATGTTAAAAGCTTTCTAAAGAACTCAAATTCCTACATTTCTATGCTAGTTGTTCATTTTTCTATCACATAAAACTTTGAGATAAAAATGTCTTTAACACATTTTTGAAGGAGTTTTCTATTTTCTTTATTAATTAAAAGAAAAGTTTGTTAATGTTTGGAATCATTCATTATAAGGGACTGGCTTCTGAAATCTTTAGATTAATCTTACTATAGTTATTTCCTAGAAGAGCCATCAAATACACAGTATTAGCATAAGACCATAACTTTTCTTTTCACCTTTGCCAATATTAAGATTATGCTGCCATCTGATTCATAGGCAGGTTTACAGACATCCATCATGTTAAATATATTTAGGCTCCAAAATATCACTCATCAGGATATTATTAACTCATAGGTCATGTATATTCAGACACTTAGACACGTGGTCAAGTCGAGCTGTGCTTAATCTTACAAGAGCATGAGGGATTTAAATGAAATTTGTTTAAGATTCACAACTATTTAGAAATTGGCTGCAGGAGCAAAACCCAATCCTGGAAATAAAAGGAAAATACGGTGAGGGAATAAGAATGAAAACACGATTGCCTTTGCAGGGAAATTCTAGAGTAACCTCTCCAATTAGCAATGAAAATGAGGGCTGGGAATGCAGTTTGTTGGTGTAGCTCTAGCCCAGCAAGTGCAAGGTCCTGTGTCTGATCTCCCAATCTGCAGTATTACTAATGAGAAAGTATATAATGATGTATTTACTTATTCTTTACTTCACTGATTTTAGCCACATAATATAAAAAGAGAAGAGAAAGCTCAATTGAGTTGGGTGATTGAGATATGGAGCTAAGAGGATTTTGTTTCTTTCACACTCTGCTGAAGTTATGTGGCAGTTTCCTCTTTTGAAATGCAATCTTACTATAAAATATGCAGTGAATGTAACATTCATTCCTGTTAAAGGGGTTCTTTTAAAATTGCGGTATTTTATAAAAGTTGGAAAACATACTGTATAGTGGACGTACTGGATTTAAAATTTGTGGAGCTCATTTGAACCTCTAGTAAGGTAGAGACAAGATGAGAGAATTATTTCAGCAGCCACCCAATGATCTCCTAATCCTGGAGGCACAGTGCTACACACAGCTGATCAGCTGCTTTCCATGTTGAACTCACATTTTTTTGGACAACAGAGATGCTAACTATTTAAGCTAATAAACTAATTAGAAAAGTTCGAACAGTGATAAGTGTCATAAAGAAAAATAATAAAAAACTAAAAAGAAAATAAAGAAAAATAATAAAAAAACTAAAAAGAAGGACCATTTTAACAGGACAGATAAATAAGGTTTCACTGGAAAGGTAGCCTTTGAGGTGATGTCTGGAAGCCATTTCTGAAGGAAACTAGACTAAAATTTAGTATCAGACAGGAGCCCAGAAAAGAGAACAGTGGAGGTCTCTGAGCAGAAGTTTGACTAAGGACCATCAAGGATGACGGTAGAGGAAGTGCACAGACAAGGGTAGGAAGTGAACTTACAGCCACAGTCAAGGGTAACATTGTTTGGAGTCTTAAAGACCCAGCAAGTGTATTAGGTTTTCAGAGACATTTGGCAGACCATTTGAAATGAGAGCTAAAGGAAGGGCCTTTGTTGAATAGTAGAATTCTTGCACATATTCAGAGACTAGCCTGACAAGAGCTTGTGATGGAATGAAGTAGAAACAGATGCATGGACACACATAATTGCTTGGAGCATTGCACGGAGATCTCTAACAGAGAAGCTGAAGTACTGCTGAAAGTCAACATGTTGATTATATGTGGCTGAAGAGTGAGGTTATTGTTCACAGGCAAACATGGCCAAGTTATTACACAGAGATAGATTAGGGGGTTGGCTTTGTGATCTACAGCTAGGCAAAGGAGACAGCTGTAGGTGATCTTAATAGGAGTAGTGCCTTAGGCAAGCATCTCTGGTTGTAAATAGACTGGTGGGGGTAGGAAACCTATGGAAGACATTTTCTGCATGTGCTATCAACAGTTACATTTGGACCATAGGATGCCTTTCTCATTTCCATGATGGGGGTGAAGCTCTGCAGTTTTCCCAAGGTCTGAGCTCATGGTCTTTGGCAAGGCCTGCTTAGGTTCAAACGTTCACTCAACACTTCACATACTCAGGGATTCCTCTTCTCCCCACAGTAAATAATTTTTACTTTTTATTCATTTATTCAATGTGTTTTTGATATATTTAAGGCCCATTGCGAAAGTATTTATTATTTAAACATAGGAGATGATCAAATAAATGGTAATGTGACAGCTATTTTGCCTTCTTAAATGAAACAGTGATTGAAGAAAGGCCAAAGATCAAATATTTCAAAAGACAATGCTGTTTTTAATGGTAATTATATGATAGCCTCATAAATAAGCAGGTAGGAATTAAACATTACTGATTAGCTTTGGACTAAGACACAGTAGCATCTTTGAGAAGAAGGTGAAGGTCAATAGTGTTCCATCAAAATTCTGAGGACTGTATTAAGTGTGAAGAGAATGAGATTATAAAAAACATCTTTTTATTGTTTTGTGTCAATTATTTTTCAAAAGTATTATAGAATGTAACGTGAAAATTACTGTAAAATGGGTGTACTTTGAAAATTATTAAATGCAAATTTAACATAAATGCGAAGCCTCAATTAGCAGAATGTGAGAGCTAAACACAGTATTTTGTCTCCCAAAGCACCCATCATTTAAATGATTCGCCTCAGTAATATGTCACAAAAACATTAGCATTAATATTTATTTTATCTTTAGTATATAAATGTAAATTCTTTCTATAACAGTCCCAGGAAAGGATGTAAAAACTGCGGGTAAATGTGGCTTTGTAGTTTCATCATAAAATGTGTAATATAACAATACACCAGTTTCTTGGGAACAGAACACACTGGTTTCACCGGTTGATGACACACATACAAGATTGTGAGTTGACCGGTATCTACACTGGGATAGGGATCACCACTACAAACTTGTATGGCAAGGTGAGGATCAATGAGTAGACTTGTGTCTGTAGTGTGCAGAGAAATCAAGCATTTGCTCATTTGTTTGAGCAGATAAGTTATATAACATTGCTAAACAAACACAGTATCGAAAGTTATCATAATAAAGCTGTTCTACACTACAATTTCCATCTACAATAATTGAAGCTTTTTAATAACAATGCCACATTAACAGACAATAAACTTAATGTCAAATTCATAGCATAATCACTTAAAACTGATTTATTTTTTTTAAAGCTCAGAATACCACTTTTGAGAGCAAAGAATGCAAAGTAAAATTAACTGGATAACTAAAACATAAGAGCTTTTCTCAGCTGTCTTAAGAAAATCTGTTTTATATTTTTGTTGTTGTTATTATTGGTAGTGATTTTTCTTGTTTGTTTGCTTGTTTTGATTTGTTAATTGAGAGTTCCCCTGTGCATCCAGGGATGTCTTGGAACTCACTCATAGATCAGGCTGGCCTTGAACTCAGAGATTCACCTGCCTCCACATCCTGAGTACTGGGATTAAAGAAGGGCTCCAAAACCTGGCTGAAAATTTCTCATTTCTGTAACTGTATCGTGATGTATTAATTTTCATTATTTTGGTTAAACACTAAAATATTTTAAAGGCAAATATAAAATCAACATAAAAATAGTCAACTTATTCTAAAACCTATGATAGATCATTCCACAGTTTAGCATCTGCCAGGCAGTGACTCGTGGTCATATATGTCTTTTCCTGTCACAGGGCTTGCTACAAAAGGAGAAAATGATTTCCTATTGGTCAGCACAAAGATTATGCGAATAACACCAGTATACAAACCAAGATGTTCTAACTTGTTAAGCTAAACTGTGATTGGTATTGTTGCTGATGTTGTCTGGTTTGGTTTGCTTTGTTTTTGGTATCTTTTTGACTTCCACCCAGCTCCCAGTTAAACACACAGAGACTTTTTCCTACTTATGAGTGCTTGCCTTAGCTTGACTTGTTTCTAACCAGCTTTTCTAACTTAAATTATTCCTTTTCTTTTTAACTATGTTTGGCCCCTGGGAATTTTACCTTTCTTTATTCTATATATCTTCCTTGCCTTCTTACTCCATTACAGGCTGTGTGGCTGGCCTCTGGCATCCTCTTCTTTTCTCCTTCCTCTTTCAGCAAGACTGGATTTCTCCTGTTTGTTCTCTTTGCCGTCAGCCACACCCATCCTTTCTCCTACACAGCTATTGCTCATTCAGCTCTTTGTTAGACCAATCAGGTTTTTAGGTAACACAGCTTTACAGAGTTAAACAGATACAACATAAAAGAATGTAACGTATCTTTGCATCTCTAATAAACAAATGTAGCTCATCTTAACTAATATTCCACAACAGCACACCTTGTAATTTCTGTTCAAAGCTACCTGTGGAAAAGCAGGGAGAAAGTGAGTGGCAAGATTAGAAGATGCCTTCGCCGCCATGATGCCAGCCTGGAGTTTAAGCTCAGTATGAATATGCAACTTGTTTGAATAATGAATTACGTGGTTTGATGATAAATTAGCTAAGCATAAGCTCATTACAAAATAATTACATTAAATTAATTGCTTATAAAAAGGAGACTGCTATAAGAATTTAATTTGGGCCAAATATATAAGAGGATCTTATTTTGATGAAATATGAGAAAATTAGTCTTATACTTTTCATGGTACATGTGCTTTTATGTCTCAAATAAATATTTGGGCCTTCAGTTCAGAGAGGTAATATTTTTTTAGTGATAATAAGTGTTTCCTGTATGAATTCCCTTTATCCATCCATGATTAAGGACTAATACATTTCTTGGTTTCAGAAAAATTATTCATTATTCTATATAAAAATATCAAAGAGCATCTTTAGGAAATTACTATTATTTAAAATCCAAAGAAGAGATAATTGCATGTTAATATTGACTTGCTTTCAGCTGAAGTACTTCTTATCATACAGCTGGATGCTAACTGAAAAAAATCTCTCCCATCTGAGGCCATTTGCTCTTTGGTACACAATTTTAATTCTATTATTGTTAAATAGCAGTTGTGTAGTGTTTTGAATACAATTGTAATTTCACTATTGTGTTAAACAAACACAACTGTTATTTGGTATACAGTAGTAACTTTTTGGTATACAATTATAATTATATTATTATTAAGAGGCAGTTGTGAAGCATTTGCGATGCAGTTGTAATTCTATGATTGTTAAACAGCAGTTATGTAGTGTTTACTGTACAATTGTAACTATCATTGTTAAGTAGCAGTGGCATATTTGGTGTACAGTTGTAATTCTATTACTGTAAAATAGCAGTTGTGTAGTGTTTGGAAAAATCTTGATTGTCTGATAATTACTTTCCGACTGTATCACACCAGTCTCTAATCTTTATTTCAGAAGCTGAAATAGCGAGAATGAAGAGCGTCACACACCTTTGAGTCTGATTCGTCCATTCTTAGTCATACTTCTTACATCAGAGCAAAGGACAAATGTTATATACAGTGATAACACTATTAACTATTACAGAAAATAAATAGCACAATTGTGGTTCTGACTACACCATTATCATGAGTTTTTCACTTGGTTTATGATTATCAATCATTTTTACTCTTCCAGTATTTGTCTTAAAAGAAAATAATTCAAAGAGTGTGTTATCTCTTAATTCAATGCATTAGTAACTCATAGCACTCCAAATCGTAGACATCATTAAAACAATGTTCTGAAGCATAAGTATACAAGTGTAAAAAACATTCTTATGTCGAGGTTGTCACGTGTGACAAGAAAGGATATTATTTGCAAAGCATTGCTCAGTTGGAAAGAGCTCTCCAGATGTGAAGAACTCATGGACAGCTCAGGCTTTGTGGAGTGATGTAAAACCACAGCTTCATCAGTGTGCTATACAGTGAGGAGATTTAAGTTTAACAAACCTAAAACATTTCAATAGGATTAAAACCTGTGTCAGAGTTTTTATTTGGCACACGGTAGTCATATAAAACTTTGTGAATGAATATTCATTCACATAAGGTGAAAACATGTAACATTTTCCTTGTAATTTGTGAACAACTAGGGGCATTATGTCATACACTAGAGGTTACAGGCTAACTCCCAAGAGCCTTCACAAGAACCCTTTATTATCTCAGTGAAGTTCTTATCTTATAGGAGTCAAAGCTCATTTTAAAGAATCTGCCATCAAAATGCCTTACAGAATTATAGAGCGGGGAAGTAAATTCTTGCCAAACAACAACCAATATAATGCCTTATTGACCACAATAAGAAATAAAATTTTAAACTGAGCTGACTGGTTCAGATAGAATTTATGTACACAGGCAAATGGAGGAGTTTCAAAATTACTTATGCTTTTACATCCAAATTACTTCTTCACATGCATGTAATATGTGTGTTTGTGCACATGTGTACTCCAATGAAGGCATGTGGGAAAGCCAGAAGTTGACAGGTGAGAGGCCTCCGC